>PVKU01005706.1:0-117897 GCA_004027475.1 Anoura caudifer | reverse complement strand
GCAAATGGCAGCATTTCATCGTATGGGTGAGCAGTATTCCATACTATACATATGTACTGCATCTTCCCTCTGTAATCCTATCGAAGGGCACTTCGGCTGTCTCCATGTCTGGGCTGCTGTGAACGGGGCTCCAATGAGCGTAGTGGTGCATGTCTTTTTGCAAATACACGTTTCTAAGTTTTTTGGGTAGATACCCAGGAGAGGGATCGCTGGGGCATAAGGTAACTCTGTTCTTAATTTTTTGAGGAACTGCCGGACTGTTTTCCATAGTGGCCGTACTAGTCAAATAAAATTAATAATGCTTTATTTATCTTTCAGGTATAGATCCAGATTTGCTGGTGTTTGGACAGGCACCTCCCACAGATCTAAATACCCGTTCTTCATCTAACAGATGGGACGCACTAAGAAGTCTAAAAGCTACGCATGTAGATAAACGGCAGCCCACCACGATAAAACAAATGCTACCATCAATAGAGGCTCCAGCATCAACCACACATCAAGATTTGGTTGTAAACGCAAGCCATACCAGATATTTCAAGGAATTAACCACAGATTCTTGGGCAAGATTCCTTTCCCTGAATGATTCCATAGCCACAAAGGTAAATAAGGTGTCACGCAGTGCTGACTTCATCAGCAATCCAGATAACAAGACTATTTCTGCTTTCTTTGCGCCCACAGGCACCAAACCTTCTCATATGCCCATCCCGTCCCCACTCAACAGCAACAAGCAATTGCTGAACAAAACCAAAGGGTACAACAGTGGGAACCACACCTCTGAGAACGAAAACAAAACACCTAACGGGGCACCTGTGACTTCAAAGACGTGGCTGGTGCCTGTGGCCCTCTGTGCCTCCGTCATCTTTCTTTGCTGCTGCGTAGTCATGCTGGCATCTGGGTGCTGTCGAAAGAAGCAGGGCCAGTATAAACCAGGACAGAGAAAGTCAGCATCCAGGCAAATTAAAAAAAGTTACATTCAGAAGGCAAGCTCTTAATAGCGAGAGTTGTAAAGACTGTAAAGCTCTCAAGAGTATTATTCTTAGCTTTCTGCAAGGGCCGTTTAATTAAAAAATAATTGTATAGGATGCCCACTCCTACCAATTGCTACAAAAGGCTAATGCTGGATAAATGTAACTGCTTTTTTATTGTTTTCTTTTTTTTGAATAGTGTACCCTTTTGTCAAATTTCAAAACTTCTGACCTCTGCAGTTATTGAGCATCGTGTGATATAGTTCTAAGTGCTGTACGTGTACAATTCTTTGAGTTATGTATACTGCTAGCCATTATGCTATTATTTTCACATTATACAGATGAAGGAACTGAGGAAAAGACAGACTAAGTATCTTGCCTAATGTCACACAACTAGGAAGTAAGTGAAGCTAGGACTTAACAGGCCATCTGTTCAAAAGTCCATTGTCAAAATCACTGGTAGACTAAAAGCCTCAGTTTTCTTAATAAGCATGGGAAAAACATACAGGGAGAAAAATACTGTAATATCTTATTGGTCTCCCATCAAGGTCAAATTATTGTTACGTGTTAATAAAATCTTACAGTGGTTTGAGCAAAAGAGCACTATAAATTATCAGTTAATAACCCATGAGCAAATGCTGCCTGATTTTTATAATTTCCTGTTTCTTCAGTTAATCCTTCTCAATCCCAAGCCATCTTCATTTTCTAAAGAGGACACGCCTTTGCATAATAGCGGCATAGAGATCTTTGAGTTTTACGATGACTCCTGTTGAACAAATTTGGGAGTTTTAGTTTACGTCGCTTGCTTACATACACTGTTTATCCAGCTGCAAGTATTAGCGCTAGGTACTTCAGTTCTGTCCACTTCTTACACCAGATTTACCTAAACCTTAGACTCAAAAGAAAAGTGTAACTTACGTCTCCAATGATCTTCAGCTGTAGGGCCTTAACCTTATCCCTGAAACTCTTTTTAATGTGCAAACAGATACTAAAACGGGCATAAGCATCAAGAATATGGAAGAGAAAAATCTTATTATAGACATAACATAGTACTGTTCCCTAAATATTAACCATAAATAAATCCGAGTCAAAAATTTTAATCAATTTGCTTTAACTTGCTATTTATAATAATATCATAAATTTGTTCAATTTCCTTCCTAGTCCATTAGGGGGAAAAGCCCCTGCTATTTAGGGGGTATATCAAGATTTACATTATCCTAGAATTATATTTAAATAAATAATTCAGGAAGCTGTCTTTAAAAATTATTTCTACATACTCTTTTAAAAGATTACTCTTCTTTCAAATGTATACAAATTACTTGCGTGTCCCAACACACTAGGGCTGCTAAGGGAATAAAAAAAGTTTTTCCTTCCTTGGAGTTTCTTAGGATTTTACTCATTCCTTAAAATTGATTATTTCATGGAAATGACCACAATTTGGGAAAAATATATTTATCTGTGTAAGAAAACAAACTCATACTCTTCTTCAGCCCCTACCTTTGGCCTTCAGGTAAATCAAATAAGTCAGGAGAGGCAATCAGACCAGAGCCAGCCAAAAAGCAAACACAACTGGGCCTAGAAACATGTCCTCAGCGGAAGTCAAAGGGACCAAAGAATGAGAACAGAATGAGAACTTTAGGAAACGAAGACATCAGGGCCCACTCCACAACTAAGGGTAAGGCAGTTACACCCACTTGGGAAATAACCACGTACTGAAATCTCTCCAGCGCTCTAGGCAGATCTTTAAGTCTGTGGTGGCCCAGTATTATGAAATACTTACCAATACTGGAAAGAAAATACGCAAAGAACTAAAGCACCCTACAATTAAGAAAACAGGTTTATTTATTTGCCTACGTGTTTAAGCAACTTCTGAGCTATTTAACTTAAGAGTTTGAAGTCAGAAGTGACTGCCTTTCAGCAAAGTGTGCCCCAGAATCTTCACTGCAAGGGTGAATGTGATAATGTTCCTTGTACATATCAGATCAATGAATAAAGGGCAAAAATCTACCTGACAAACAGTGCTGTTTAATTATGTCTAAAATCACAATGACAGCATCTGTCACCTTTTAAAGAAGTTTTGTATTAGTCTTACAGCTCTTAGATATGCTATCTTAGGTGTGTGAGAGCCTCAGCTCAGTGAGCCAAACTGCAAAGGTTAAAGGGCACAGTCCTGCACAAGACCACCCTCATTTCTGAGACCAACCTCAGTTTGGGCTGGGACAGGGGTCCCTGATCCACCTTCAGGTTGGACAATTTACTACAGTAACTCACAGAACTCAATGAGAGCAGTTACACTCACGGTTGTGGTTTATTACAGGCAAAGTATACCGATTAAAACCAGTCAAGGGAGGAAGCATGTAAGATGAAGTCCAGGAAGGTTCAAAACGCACAGCCTCGGTGAACTCTCCCCACCCCCGGAAGGAGGACGAATTACTCTCCCAGTTTGTGTCTGATGACATGCCCCAGAGGATTGCCAACCAGGGGAGTCTGCCCAAGCCTCAGTATTTCAAGTTTTTATTGAGGCTCCATTACATAGGTATGACTGACTAATTATCTGGTAGCTGATCTCAGCTTACTGATTTACCAGATGACTCAAAGCCCCCACCGAAATCGCAGGGTTGGTTTTCTGGCATGCCTAAAATTATCAGGTGTGGCCAGCCCCACCCTGAAAACCATTGTGAGCGGCTCAGCCCTAAACAAAGACACTTCTATGAGGTATGACATAGATTACCTCCCAGAAGCTGAAGAGGCCAGGCCTTGGGAAAGGCTGAATTCTTTGTTATACACCATTACTCCCCCGCTTGTGCCTGCGCTGTATTATCACTGCAGGATCCGGGACCCCGATTTACCACTCTTCACACGTTCCCTCCTTCAATCCTGTTTCTGCCGCTGAGTTTTCCTGAATTCTGAGTTTCTGAAAACAGTAACATTTCAATACACTAATGTATGCCTTAACCCTGATCTAAAAATGGCTTTACTTTGCTAATTCACTATTTCCATCCAGTGAAATACAACTTATTCCCTCCTTTTCATACTCAAAGTTCTGCTGTTGTCTTTTCTAACTACCGCCTCTTGGGCTTGCTAATACCAAATCATACCTTTGATTTACATAAATCTTTTGGGCAATTTTTTTGATATTCCTTTTGGCTTTCCTTTCGTCCTCTAATTCTGTCAGGCAAAATAAGTCTTACGCAAATAAAGTCAATAATTCCTTTATTTTGTTTTTAAACTGATCACATGTGGACAACTTTGTAAGTAGTAAGAAATGACTTACAGATATACTTAAATATACTGAATTGACAGCTAAATGGAAGGGGACGTTTCTTAGGGCAGTTCTCATTTTGTCATTTACTCCATTAAAACTCAAGGTCTTTATTTACACCTCATCTCTTTCTTCAGCTGCGGAAGCTCTAATGGGGGAATCAAGAGATAAATACTGGTTGATCTCCATTTCCACCTCTATACAAAATTGGGCTTGCAAGAAAATAGAGAAAGTAAGGTGCTAAACAGAATGGAATCAACATAAAGTGACCCCCAAATAGAGGAATGGAACCAGCTTTCTACTTCCAATGACCTGCTTCTAATCAGAATTGGCATCTGCAAAATGCATGGGGGAGCAGGCACTTAGGTAAACAAAACACCGCCCTGCAGTAGGGAACTGAGTTCTGGGCCTACCTTCCCAAACCACCAAAATCACAACTTAGACGCATCCAATAAGTGCTCATGTGTAGGGAAACAAAATAACTGTATTACACACACACGCACACACACACACACACACACACACACACATTCTTAAGTTGTTATGGTAGAAAAAAAATCAAAACCCTTTAAAACCAGAAGCAATCAGAGATCTAATTAATCTAACTGCGCCACAGTACAAAGAAAATTTGTGAATAATCATCACCATTATGCATTAGTATAAAAGGAAAAATTTTAACTCTGAAATAAAACTATGTTTCTATAAACATTTTTAATTTTATATCAAACTAGATAACAATTACATATAGATCACAAAATTAATAAACCAAGCATATTTCTGTACATAATTCACGTAAGATTTAATAGTCTCTTCACTGATTCTTTGTACTGAGAAAGGGTATTTTCATTGTCCCCCTCGTTCTTAAGATTAACAACAGAGTTTTTGTAATCTTCAACCTCTTTAGTACGAAGGAGCTCTTCTTTATTTACTTCCAGGTTTTTCTCTGCAGCCTTAATTTGGAGAAGTGTTTCAAGGATATTTTTTTCTGATGAGCTATTTGTCCATACATACTCTTCCATGTCTGCTTCGGTCTTATGTTTCTCCCATTCCTCAGTTTTCTGAAAGGAAAGAAACGCGTTCTGAATTCTGAGAAATAGCACCCAAAGACAACGTTGGGGCTGCGAGGGGAAGAAGAGTCTGCAGAACGTAGACAGCCCTGGCCGACCCTCTGCATGCACACTTCGCCCGGCGCCACAGCTCCGAGCTGCACACTGGGACTCGAGCACTGTTTCCAGCCACCGACTCCAAGCCCACTCACACAGCAATACCGGCTTCCAGAAGACATATACAACTACCTTTTATTTTTGCAGCTTTCTAGTCCTAAACTCTAACGCACTGACAGTTCACATTTCTGTGGTTGAAGATAATGCAAGTGGAGACTGTATTTATCTTTGTAACATGCTGCTGGGGTAACAGGAAAGACCAATTATTATAATAAAATTAAAAATATGAAGTATGTGTGTAATACATGATTTTCAGTCGTAATGACTTCACATATTCTGGAATTTTGTTTTGGTATTATCTTTCTTTTCTGTTCCTATAATGGAAATAATTCTTGTTACCACTTGTTTTTTCTTACAAAAATTATTACCAAGCTATTCTAGGGAGCAGTGGTAGGTTTCACAGTAATATAATTCAGCCTCATGATTTAAATGAAGATGTAACGTTTTGTGAAAATCCAAGCCATGCAGTTGGTAAGTAATCTGCTCTGGTTCAGAGAAGTGCTGAATACCAGCTACATCCTTTCCAAATTAACACACAACTAGATTCTGAGCTACAGGCTATCACAGAACCATCTACTATTCTTACAACTTTAAGGTGTTAACTTCCAAAGTTATAACTTCTAAAGTGTTAAAAGAGAGGTGGATTTGCGGGCTGTCAGAAATTATTTCTGCAAAGTCCTCCTGACTGAGACCCCAGCCAGAGCAGCCGGGCTCCCGGGCTCCCCAGAACTAGGCAAGCACTGAGAACGAGGTAAGCGGTTTCCACTCGGGGCTCCCTGCCATCCTCACCCCCAGGAAAAGAGGGTGCATGGGAGCTCTGCCCCTCAAACAGTAGAAGAGCAGCCCCACTGAGCACAAACAGGCCACAGGGGCTGCCAGCAACTCAGCAGATGCCAGTCAGGTCAAGAAAGCCTCAGAGAGAGGCTCGCCTACCACAGAAAACCACAACAGGAAGGAGCCCTCCTTGCACCCCTCAGACCGAGTACCCTCTTTGCTTCTGGAGAAACCGGTGGGATGGAGAAGGTTTCCCTGACCCCCAAGTCCCTTAGCCAGTATAGGGTGTCCGTACTCACAGCTCCCTGTACTGTCTCCCCACCTCCCTGTGCTGAATTTATGGCTGAGGACAATGTCTCAACTATTGTTCCAGAAATATCTTATCTGGTTGAGAATCGACTCCACGACCCCTTTCTGTCTGGTCGTGAGACTTCAGCCTTGGCTGAGGGGAATGGAAATCCTGTGAAACTCCTCCTTGTTGTGCCTTGCCCATGTATACACTGTGGCAAATGATTTCTAACAGCCAAATTCTGAACTTGTGGATTCAAAAAAGTTACTGACAAAATTACCCTGCCCCACCTAATTCTTTCTGTAATATTTGGGGAAGAAATAAATGTCAGCCCCTTAAAAAAACGCTGAGAAAATGGTCCTATCTACTCTTAGAAATGCTTTAAATGTTTCAAGACAATGTTGTAGTTCCTTCATAATGCTAATTTACAAGTGAAGGATATTTAAGAGACCAAGAAATACATTTTGTAAAGCATTAAGTAAAACAGTCAATCCATCTCATTCTTGACTGCTAGAAATCAAGTAATTAAGAGACTTATTTTTAATGCAATAGTAAGCTGGTATTAATATGATTAATAAAGACCACTTAACAGCTTAAAAACATTTCACCTGAATTTTTAAAATTATTATTTTTTATTTACTGATTTTAGAGAGGAAGAGAGACAGGGAGAGGGAGAGAAGGAGGCGGAAAGAAAGAGAGAGGGAGACATCGATTTGTCATTCCACTTATCTATGCACTCATTGGTTGATTCTTCTATGCACCCCAACCAGGGATCAACCCCGTAACCTTGGTGTATCAGGACAACTCTCTAACCAACTGAGCTACCCCAGCCAGGGCTTCACCTAGATTTATCAAGATTTTCTTAACTGCTTTGAAACAGATGCTTAAACAAGACATCACCAAAGTATACACATGAATCATTTCCAACATTTTGTTTATAGTCCCCAGACATTTTGTATACATAATTCCACACCGGTTTGCCAGGGTGTGCTATAGGTGTGCTGTAATACGGATTCCCTCAGTCCTCAGGAGCCCAGGTGAGCCTGGAGCAATGATGAGTACCTTCCTCCTTCACTCGTGTCAATTTTAAAATTATACTGTGGTGATGCAATGATGGGGAAACCTATAGCAACAAGCAAACTGCAAGAAAACAGCTCAGCGGACAGAGCTGCCTTTGGTGTGGGACTGCTACGTGGCGCCCTTTCGTTCGCATTTGCTGAGAGCCTACTACCTGCGGGGCAGCTAGGAGAAGCAAGCCGTGGCCGCCGCTGCCGGGCGTCCCAGGTAAAAATGGACGTTTTCACCTCCAATATTTTAGGCAAAAGGTACATTTGCTTGTTCATACAGTATCTGTGCTGACATTCACCTTCAGGTGAAATAAAAAATAGCGCTGGCTAAAACAAAAAGCTCATTATTCAAATGTGATAGCACTGACACTAGAACAAAATTCAATGTAAAAGCTAATCGTTTACATAAGTCTATTAACTCTACTAAATACAGTTTTATTTTTGCAATTAAAAAACCTACTACAGAAATCTCAAACATATACAAAAGTACTTCAAACATGTACAAATATACATTTCGTGTGTACGTCAGACAACAGCACTGTGATCTCTCACCCATACACCGTCCGGTCAGCACTCGACTCACAGCCAGTCTTGTTTCACGCATGTGGCTCTACATACAAAAGCACTGCTCCCTCACCATGCTCTCACGGAATTATTTTGAAGGAAACCTCAAACTTCATCATTTTATCCATATTAATTTTTTCTTAAAAAAAAAAATAAGAATTATTTTAAAATCATAACCACAGTACTGCAGTAGTTTGTGGTATTTTGATTCACAAGAGCCTAACCTAAGTCAGCCTGTTCATTCATTCCATTTATTCATTCATCCCATTTACTCATTCCATCAATCAGCGATTCCTGTGTGCTGACAATCTGCCCGACAGCTGTTTCCCTGGTCTCCTCTTGCCCAGGATTCCAGCCACAGTTACTGGACAATGCCTGGCTATAGCAGAGTCCCTCCCTCATAGTTTGAATCCAAAGAGAGAATTAAATTTAGCTTAGTTTAGTTTTTAGTTTTGTTGCTTTGTTCCCTCTCGCCTCACCTCTGCCTTCCCCACCCTGGGGTGACTGTCCCATAAATCCTGACAGTGAAGGTCATGCTTTTTGACATGTAGACTGGAGGAGGAAAGAAAATCAGTTTTCAAACAAAAAAGATGAGGCAGATGTCTACAGAGTAACAGGGCCCAGGGAACAAAAACAGCCCATTCCTGAGATTCTGCAGGATCCTTGCCCTCCTATCTTCTCGGCGTAAGCTGCTTCAGTGAGTTTCTATGACTCGCAACAAGCGGGTCTCAACTAATACACGGTGCCCGGGAGAAAGGCTTGACAACAGAGTTTGGAGTTCGTCAGCATATACTAAGTTGGCCAAAAAGTCCGTTTGGTTTTTTTCTATACAACAAAAGACAGATTTTTCATTTTCACTGATACTTTATTGATTTGGATATTTTGAGAATGTCAGGTATATTCCGAGTGGTAGACTGTTGACTGTTCTCAATTAATGTCCCAATTTGATGGCCATCACCTTCAACTGATCTACCTGACTGTGGAGCATCGTCCAGCAAGATTATCTCCAGCAGGAAACTTCGTAAACCACTTTTGACATGTTTGACCAGTCAAAGAACCTTCTCTATACACTGCACAGATCTTTTGTTTCAGTTGTGTTTTTATGTTTCTTAAAATAATAAAGCACAACATAGCAAAAATTGTGTATTTTCTTCCATCTTCAATATTAAAATGGCCTCACAAAAATTCACCAATTTTGTTAAGTATTTTTTTTACAATGCACATTGATATGACAGCTGTCACAATATAATCTAACAAAATTGTTTCAAAAGACAGCTAAGTGCTGCTAGAGCCATACAGGAAAAAACAAACTTTTTGGCCAACCTGATGCAAGACAATTAACATCACCTGGGAGAAGGTACGGAATGATGAAAAACAGGGAAAGGACAAAACCTGAGGAACAATTAAGTATAATTGATTTAGACTAAAATATATAGCACACATTTCTAGAAATATGGTATTTACAGTTAGAAATATTACAGTTAAAATGGATCAGTATTATTTTTATATAAGGAGTATCTCCAAAATGTCACACTTAAAAGTAACAATTTTGAAATAAGATTTTTACATGTACATGACTTTAAATGGTCTTTTTGGAAATTTCCTTTTTTAAGAAAACGAACAAACTTTTTTTTTTTTAACTTCAATGTATTTAAGCAAAAGCTCATTAAGGGCCCCTAAAAACAAGGGTTAATGCCGAAGGGACAATTATCCAGAACTGAATTCAGATACAGTATCAGCAGGCTGCAGTCCCAGATGCATCTCCCACAGAGAAGATGGGAATTACTGAAAGGTAAAGGGAAAGGAAATCATCTGCAATTCTACCACCTACGATAACCAGTCACTGCTGGAGGCACATCATGCTTGTCTTTCAAAATCCATTTTTAAAATAATGCCATCATAAAGTTTTACTTACAATTTATAACTTATAATTCACAATCAAAATTTTTCCTTCTAAAATACCACCCAGGATTGAAAGTGGGCAATTGTTTAAAAGTTTCTTTACACCCCGGAGTGTAGTGGGAACGTATTAATTTTAAAGCATAAACACAGTATATGTGGTCAAATACTAGGGGCAGAAAAATCATCGTAAGTTCAAACCAATCACCCTTCAGGCAAAGAATCAGATGCCTTTTTTTAACACTTCAACCACTGAATATTTATAATTCACCACTTAATTTACAAAGGTGAGTGTCATACATATTCAGACAGCATACAGTCTCTCTCTTCTTCCCTGCCTACAATGAGAGAACCTGCTCTGACTACAGTAACCCAAGAGGAAGCAACCTTCCATTCCACATGATCAGTTCTCCCGTCCAGAGCTGGCTCCACTCATTCACTCATTCATTTACTCAGTAAATACCGACTGCACAACTCCTGCACCAGGCACCATGCTGTCCCGGAGCTCCAGTCTAGTAGGAGACCTGGAGTTCAGTAGAAGCCAGCCAGATGAAGGAAAGAGCCCAGAATGGCCAGGGAACTGAATAAAGGCTGAGTGAGGAAAGTGGCATGGAATTGAGTCTCAATAGCTATTTCAATACCTACTATTCTGAGCACCTTGCACATATTAACTCTTTTAACTTTCACAGCAAGCCTGTGATGTAATACTATTATTCGATCTGTTTTACAGACCAACAGACTAAAGCCCAGGACAACTAAAAATGTGCCCCAAATTCTTATTGCTTGTTAGTGGAAGAACAACATGTCCCAAGGAGCACAGAAACATCGTAAAAATATATACACACACAAAGGTACACATATATGTAAAAAACAAAAGAATTCTTTAATTTGAGTTTTTCTTCTTTCTTGCCCTTGCAAGCTTAAATTTAAAACAAAGAAAAACATAGTAATAGCTAATTCATACAGTGGTCAGTGTAACAGAAGGCAAAGAAGTATCTTCCACAAAACACACATTTGTCACCTTCTACCATCTTATTTACAACCCCCTCTGCCTAGGATGTGAGTCACAGTAACATTCCACTTCTCATGATTACAAGTAAGGTGTTGTGCTAGACAAGGGAAAACAGTTTAACCGTTAAAAAAAAACTTAGTTATTTGAAAATCAGAAAAAATAGAAAGAGGTAAATATGCATAATGAACAAAAAGTTACTGCCAATTCTTTTAGTTACCGTAGCTAAATTTTTAACTTTATAATGTCAAGAATTCAATTCACATCAATTTTTTTGAAAAATTTACTGATTGCTGATAAGCTAGGCATTGTACTAGATGATAGAAATATAAGGATAAATAAAATGCACAGTCCTTGTCCTCAGTGATGACAGAGTCTAATGGAGTTAGGCAGGCATACATACATACAATTATCATAAAAGTAATAAAAGGGATGCTAATTGAAGAAGAGGGGGGAAAGGATAGACAGGAAACATCTGAGAGGTAACATCTGAGGCGTATTAAAGGATTCATATGGATGTGCAAGGCTGATATTTTGAAGAAAGGTTATAGGCGAAGAGAAGAGCGCATGCAAAGTTATGAAGGCGCACGTTATGTTCACCACAGCTGATGACGTAGAGGGTATGTAACCCACGCCTCCTGAGGAGCTGATAATGAGGTGGCAAATGACTAGGAACAGACAGGCCAAGGAGTTTATAGATTTAATCCCAGGTAACAAGGATTACCTAGCCGTTAGAGGTAAAGGACTTTATAAAAAATATAAGACACAATGGACTTGTTTTTTAGAACAATTACTTTAACAGCAACATGGAAGGTGGATGAGACAGGAAAAGCAATAAAGCTATTACAGCTCTGACTGGTGTGGCTCAGTGGGTTGGGTGTCATCTTGTAAACTAAAAGGTCACCAGTTCGATTCCCAGTTGGGGCACATGCCTGGGCTGCAGCCCAGGTCCCCAGTTGGGGCTTGTGAGAGGTGACCAATCAATGGCTCTCTAACACATCAATGGCTCTCTCCCTTTCTTTCTCCCTCTCTCCAAAAATAAAATAAAATCTTTAAAAAAAAAGCTATTAGAGTTTTCAGGCAAAGGATGAAGACGACCCATACTAGGGTAGTAGCAGTAGGGATACAGAGGGAAACATAGTTTTAACAGATACTGAAAGGCCAAACCTGAGAAGACTTAGTGACTAATTAGATATCAGGGGAGAGGGTGAGGAAAGAAAACCATATAATGTTCAAGATCATGACTTCAGCCATTGGGTGAGAAAGAACAAAAACTTTCTAAAGGCCTTTAAGTACATGGTAGGCTCCGGAACATCAGAAGTAAAATGAAGTCTTGCCTGAAGACAAAGAAATCTGAGGAGTGTTATCTTCATTGTATTACCATCTCACTCAAGAATCTAGAACAGCTGCCACCACCTACCACATGAAGTAAAAAATTCAACGTGTGTGTGAGAGACAAACCTGCCCATTTCCTTAACCTCTCACTCAAATTTCCACCCCACACCCTCAGCTCTGATACTAGATACATATTTAAAAAAACTGTCTTAAAAGAGATACGCCACCCTCTAATCAGTTTGTTTACAACTGATTAAAAGAGATATACAACACTCAAAAACTCACAATCTGAGCTCAGCATCAGAATCACAAATGGAGACTGTAAAACAAAATAAGCCTGCGTCTCACCATTGGAGATTTTGATTCTATCCTGTCAAAAAGCTTCACAGGTGAGTATGATGCAAGTCCAGAGAAAACAGATTATGGGGATAAATTTTCTTCTGGATTAATCTGTTCTCCCTCCATTCATGTATTTCTCCTTTGAGATTTTATTTGCTAATTATCTAGCAGTTCTAAAAGAATTTATTGTGGCCTCACTGCATAACCATTGTTTATTCCTTCTTAGGTACAAAATGGTGCTCCATCAGGTGAAATAAATGAATCATGGCAGGCTGGAGAAAAATAAACTTGCTATTACACATCCTGCCCATAACTTTTTAAATTTCTCCCAGATGATTGAGCTAAGATTCACTACCTTTTATTGCCTTCAGTATTTCAGCCAAAATAAGACTGACAGTGAAGGAAGGAAGGAAGGAAGGAAGGAAGGAAGGAAGGAAGGAAGGAAGGAAGGAAGGAAGGAAGGAAGGAAGGGAGGGAGGAAGGGAGGGGAGAAAGAAAAAATTTTCAACTAGTCAGTTGTTAAGTTTGAAAAGAGAACAAACTAGCAGCTAACATTCAGGTTTAATTTCAACTCTTATTTCACAATATTTTTCAATAGAAGTCAAAGTTGAACAAAACTAAATAATATGATACCATGGAAAGAATATGAAACTTTGAGGCTGCAGTTCAGGCCCAAGGTCTTCAGCTAATAAACTCTGAACTTGGGTAAAGGACTTAACTTCTCCTTAATTTCTTAATTTCTCAATGTAATAAAGAGATTATAAAAAAATTTTTGATTCCTGATTTTCAAGGTTAGCACACATTTAACATGGGTGGCTACACTAATGCTTTTATGTTTTTAAAAAGACACACCATTTTAAAGCACTACTAAAAAATGTAACAACTCCTCCCCCACTCACACCCCATTTTGGGTTTCCTTTTGTATTCATCCAAGGTGATCATTTGAAACAGCACAGAAGTAAAAAAAAAAAGTCAAAAGCAGAGACATAATTGATTCTTAGAACAACCTGACATCTACCTTAAAAACAATGGCCCAAAGTGCCATTTGTCTGGAACCCTGTAAACGGTGACACGGAAGTACTTTTCACTGTCACTGGTGTTCCACGATGTCCTGACTCATCAGGAGAGCCCATTAATGTGTTTGCAACTAGCTGGTTTTCTTTAATAAACACTGTAACATCAGTTTATGCATAATCAGTTTATAAACAATTTTAGGCATAAAAACATTTCATGCTGAAGAGATGCTGAGATTTTACTAAGAGTAGCCAATATTTTCTAGATTGCAAATTCTATTAACATTGTCAAAAATAAATTAACATCACGAAATAAACTCACAGAAGTAAACATTTATGGAGACCTTGCAGAATAATATAAAATTTGAATACTTTTCACTTAAATATTTGAAAAAATATATAATCAAGAAAAACAAGCCTGATCTACACATAACAGAAATTATACACCATGAAAATTAAATAGCTCAAATTGTTACAAAGGTATTTTTCTTTTCTTTTTTTTTCATTAAATTTACTGAGGTGACATTGGTTAGTAACACTAGCAAAGGTATTTCTAAAACATTGGGCATAATTATTAATAGACCATTAATAATATATACCAGTAATCTAATTATTACTAACATCTAACAAGTATGCTATATTTTACATCACTGAAAAGGGAGTTCATTTGTTACTGTGTCAATTTACTTATGAAGTGGAAAAAAACCTACATCAAAAGTCTAGCTATGGATATCCAAAAGAACAGAAATTTTAATACCTGTTATTAAACTTCTAGTGTTCTTACCTACCACTGAGATAGATACTCTGAAGAACAAAATACAATGTCAGATGCATACTAATGAGGGTTTTGTGATTAGTTAGAAAGACAAAAATATACATGGAACAAAAACATTTCATGGAGCATCCACTAAGACAAACTCTGTAGTCAAGTCCCCTTGTGACCAATACAGAAAACAAAACTGTATAACTTGCTATTTATGCAAAGAAGCAGTTACACAAAGAGGCTCTATATGTCTAAGGAGTTGGTATCCAAAATATATAAAGAACTCATACAACTCAATGGCAAAAACCCCAAACAATCTGGCTAAAAGAATGGGCAGAAGACCTGAACAAACATTTTTCCAAGGAAGACGCACAGAGGGCCAACTGGTATGTGAAAAGGTGCTCAGCATCACTAATCATCAAAGAAGTGCAAACCAAAACCACAGTGACATATCACCACACCCCCGTCAGAATGACCACTATCAAAAAGACAAGAAATAACAAGTGTCAGCAAGGATGCGGAGAAAAGAGAACTCTTGTACACTTAGTGGGTATGCAAACTGGCACAGCTACTATGCAAAGAGTGTGAAGACCCCTCCAAAAATCAAAAATGGAACTACTATATGACCCAGCAGTGCTACTTCTGGGTATTTACTCAAAGGAAATAAAAACACTAACTAAGATACCAGCACCCCATGTTCACTGCAGCATCACTTATAATAACTAATATATGGAAACAGCCTAAGTGTGCTTCAATGAGTGAATGAATAAAAATATATTTTGACTAACAATAAGACTACCATGAAATCCAAATAACACAGCCAAAAGTTTCAAATTCGAAAAGCAACCACTAGTAAGTAAATACCAAAATCATCCAAGGACCCTAGCACTGAGGATTTTTAGATCTCTGTTTTCTAAATCAAGGGGTTTTTTTCCACCCCACCCCACCCTGGTGCCTGTATTTTAGTCTGTATTTTGTGCAAATCACTTTGTAAAATATTTCATCCAATCATTTCTTAACCAGATCACCTGTAGAAGGTGAAAATAATATCGTACAGAAAAATTAAAATTTAGGGAGTGTGTTGTTAGCAGTTATGTCAGAATGTAAGTAGAATACATGTTCTAAGACTTTAAATGCAACAAGGCACAGATCCCACTCCCTGTATAAAGTCTCTGTCAAATTAACCCTAAACTGTACACTGAAATTGGAAACACATGAATTTACAATTCTAAGGTTTCTTCAATTGAGTATTAGCAACAACATTAATAAGCCACCATTTACCGAGAGCCCACTATTTGCCAAACATTTCAAGCAAATTCTCTCTGATTCATCCAAAAATGGGCCTCAGAGGTGAAATGGCTGACCAAAGCTGCAGAATTAACAAGTAATGGGACTTTGATCCAGATCTACGTGGTTCCCAAGGTTAAAGCTTAATTCACTGCTATGCTAACAATGTGTAACGGTGGAATAATGAAACAAATTTCTGCGTGTCTTTACTTCTTAGAGCTGCTAAAGAACAAATGTCTGATGTATATCTGTCTCTTACCATCTTGCTAGCCCTACAAAAATCATTCTTCGCACTACGACAAAGCAAGCCTCCATGCCTGAAGCCTATGCTTTGTGAAGTCTATGTTTTTTGAAGGCTACCTTGATGCTTCTACAGTTAAACTGGTTTGAAGAGCACACAACAGTACCTTCCTTATACTGAACACCTTTTCAGAGACATTTCAGTAACTGTGATACAGAAAACCACTACTCTCCTCTCAACACCTCTTAGAAGTAACCTCCATGGAAAGTTTAAAAAGCTAAAAGAACAAGGTAAGCTTAGCTTTTTGTATTAAATGTTCTGAAACTAGCCTAAAAAATAAAGGAATGGCCCTGTCCAGATGGCTCAGTTGGTTGGAACATCGTCCTGTACACCAAAAGGTTGCAGGTTTGATTCCTGGTCAAGGCATATACCTGGGTTGCAGGTTCGATCCCTGGTTGGGGCGTGTATGGGAGGCAACCAATTGATATTTTTCTCTCTCTCAAATCAATAAGTAAAAACATTAAAAAAAATAAAGGAATGGTTTAAAAGGGAGCTTTCTAAATATCTGATTAAATACCAGGTGGTAGCATTGATTTCAAGTATGAATTTCATGCTGGTGAAGAAAAAAAATTCATTTCAATAAAAACTCTGTTCCACCAGCTCTGCAAATTCCACAGCTCATCTGCCTCTAAAGCTTCTTCACCAATGGTCCTTGTTCAGAAAGGATCAGGTACCACCTTTAATACAGAGATTTTTACATAATATCTGTTTAAACTAGTTGTATGTGGCTACTAATTAGAATTAAAAATTAAAGGCAACTTTCACTGAATTTATTTGTGCTTATCATTTCCTTTAGGGAAAATTCATTTTATAGGTTGCTGGCAAAATAGGAGACTCAAAATTGGTTGGCTTTTATTGTTTGGTATTAATTCCTGAAGCGTCAGTCATAGGGCTATAGTTGATGATGCCATGTTGCTGGTTCAAAAGGGAACTTTATTATCTTACATGAAAGGCATTTATAAAATCAACTGACAGGAGAGATTAACTGCTATAGCCATGTTGCTCCCAAAGCCAGGAATTAGAAAACCCAGATAAATTATGATAATCAAAAGACCTTAAAAGAAAAGAAGAGCTGCTAGCTACTTTTTGTTCTTTACTAACCTGTGATGACGTTTTATTTTTTTATTCCCACTCATACCCTTTATGCTACAGCTGTTTTATTAATATCAGTGAAATGAGCAGTTCAGAGAACAGCGGCGTGTGTCCACAGAGTTATAGCATCTCATGGATGGAAGGAGTTCCAAGGCCATTTAATGCAACTCATTATCCATGTCCCCAGCTGCACAGGAACATTTTCTACCTACTAAAGTAAGCCACTCCATCTTCAGATGACTCAAAGTTTTCGCCCAGTGAACTGAAGTCTGTATCACTATTGCTGTATTCCTTACTTTAAAGCTTAAAAGTCATAAAAAGCAAATCTCACCTTTTACATGAAATCCTTTGAATGTCTAAAGCGACAGTAACTCTCCAACTGCCCCCACTCCTTCATATGTTCCTAAGGTGAAATGCTATTGAGTCTCATGTCTATCTTGGGCAAGCTACAAAAAATTTAATTTGTATGCGTATCTAAAATTATTTTAATTTTTAAAAATAAAATTTTAAACTCTGAGTTACCTAAATGTTACCAACTTTAAATCAGATGCATTGATGCTCAAATATAGCAACATCTTCCTTATGTGTATGCATAGGCTAAAACGCTCAATCAGACAAAAGACTATATTTTTTAAAGACTTTATTTTTTTTTTAAAGAGAGGGGAAGGAAAGGAGAAAGAGGGGGAGTGAACATCAGTGTGTAGTGGTCTCTAGTACACCCCCTACTGGGGACCTGGCTCACAACCCAGGCATGTGCCCTGACTGGGAATCGAACTGGCAATGCTTTGGTTCACAGGCCCACACTCAATCCACTGAGCCATGCCAGACAGGGCAAAAGACTATTTTTAATACTATTTAAATAATTAATTCCCTTTAATGGTCTCTAATGTATCCCAGTGAAATGTTTACGCAGCTATGTGTTAACTAAAAATTTTAGTAAAAATTTAAAATACCTTTTTATAAAGTTCTGGAGCTTTGTTCTGCAGTTTATTTGAATAACTATGAATTATAAATTCTCAAGTTATACAGATGATGATTATCCTTCCATAACTTTGACAACTTTCAGCCAATGTCAGACAAACAAAAAAAGTTATGTATTCTAAATCTTCCAACAGAAGTCTGAAACCTAGAATTTTAAAGGCATTTTAGCCATCTGATTTCCATAAGGTCCTGAGACAAACTGCATAATCTATTTCAAGATCCTCACTTTGAATGTCAGTAGAAGCTATCTATAATATTTCACACATCTTTTGTGTATCCAGTGGTTCATTAAACTGAGCACTTGCCACACCTACTGTTTTTGAAAGTTTAAGACATCAACTGAATTTACACTGACAAAACAATTGAACACTCACAATCACTTACCCAAGACTCGTGGTATAAAACTGTTAGCAGATACATTGCATAATCATAATTCTGTCTCTTTAAAGGGCACCTTCAAAAGAGAGAGAGGAAGTCAAAATTCCAAAAATTCAGTACACAGAATTATTTGCCAAGTATATAAATACTTAATACAAAAACTTACACTGAAGTATTCTATATCTGTTATGGGAAAACTCAGTTCTTAGAATAATAGTAGTCTATGTAATTCACTGTTTGAAGATATGGGAAACTTTCTAAAAATTTTTATTTAGGGTATCTCTTTGCTTTCATATAACTAATGGAGTTATTTTATCTGATGACAGCTTTATGATATTTTAATATGATGTGTCCAATCCAAGTGTCCATCATCTCAAAGCTAAGACTCTGCTGGACAGCATAAACATATATGCTTAATTCATTTAAAAAACAGACACAGACCAAGGACAGATGCTAATCTAAATATTCATCTTGATATTCCCAAAGCCAATTCTTTTAAAAATGAGCTACACTATGCAATGATGTATTACTGCTGTTGTATTTAAAACAGAACTAATGACCTAATATTAGGTAAAACCTGTACATCAATGTGAAATGGCATATTTAGTTTTTAGATTGCTACTTCTTCCCACCACTACACAAGACATGAGCCCAGCAATAATGACACCTCTGAATGCTCTGAAATGGACAGGGAAGGAGAGAGGCTGTACCTACCCATGTGCTTTTCTCTTAAGGCAAGTGTTTTATATTTTGACATAATTTGGAAATGACCAAAGTATAATTCTAGAAATAAAATAACCATATAGTAAAAACATGCCAGTAACCTTTTTTTTTTACCTCAAATGACCTAATTTATAAATTCATATAAGATAAATTTAATACTGCTTTTATGAACTTCTATGCTAGCACTGAAATTCTGCTTATTTACACAAGTACCTTGGTAAATTAAATTTCCAGTTAATTGAGTAATTTAATTGTGAACTATAAGATTTTTATACACTTTGACTGTGTAAAGCTTGCTTAAGCATTAATCACTAGCAAATCATACTTCTGTTTTCTTCTAATACCTTCCGTGAATTTTAATACACAGATACATTAAAATCAAGGTTAAACATTGTAACAATAATTTAACTCATCAAGGCAAGCCTCTCCATGTATATAAAGATGTCAACAACAGTAGACCAGTGTGAGGATACCAAAAATATGAATTAGACAACTTCTCTTGACCTAATAATGCTAATGTAAGTTGATATAAAAGGCTATCCTTATTTTCAATGTCATTTCTTTAAAAAGGACTGCAGGGAATGGGAGGACAATAAAACACATGTGCAGATCGGCTCAACTTTTCTTTCTTTACCTATCTGTTTTGATGGTAAGTACATCTGTGGTCTTGCAGTACCGCTCTCCTACAAGTTTAATAAGTTTCTTCTTTGCATGATCATCTAAATTCAAACTGGAAAGTTTAACCTTAAAATTACAAGAAAAAAATTATTTGAAAAGATTATTTTATATACTTCATTTAATAAAAAAACAGCAGTAATATTATTTAAATTAACATTAAAATAAGCAAAAGGAAACCTTTTCAAACTCCTTTCTATACAGAGTTAGCATCTGGCCTGCATTATGATCTTACTCATGGAAAAAAAGGGGGGAGCAAACTGTTTTGTGCTCTTTGAAAGTTCTGGGCATTGGTACCCTTCCTGAAAGAATCAATGGCATGTCTCTTAAATAAATGAAATTAGGGTGCTCATGAGTAGCATTACCTAATAGAATTAAACTCAATTAGTATTAGTAAAGCTGGAATATAGGAATACAGTAACTGTAAAACTTAAGGACTTTAAGAAATTTCTACCATGCAATTATGAGACCCATACCATGCCAACTAGTTTAGGGGCATTTAGTTTAAAAGCTACAATTCTCTCACAGAGGCTGGAATATAGCATCAAAAGATCAAAACATATGAAATAATATAGCCCAATATTACTCAAAATGACAATAGTAGTTCCACAGGCTGCCAAGAAGAATTATTTCTTTAAAAGGGCTATGTGTGTTGAATACATTCAGGAAACGCTAAGTTAAATTAGATTCTTTACAGCAGGAGTTCTTAGAGGAGGTAATATGCTAATAAACATTGTGAAATGTCAAGATTCAGAGTTGTTATGTAATGATTTCCAAATTTATTTGACCTCAGATTCCATTTTTCAAGGGACAATTCATGAAATTACTCTTCTGTAAAACATATTTTGGGAAATGATAGACTAAATAAACACACTTGTTCAGTTGCAGAGAATTATGACATGGCTGAAGTTATTATCTAGAGATGAATAGGCCTGACACAGGAAAATAAGTTAGACAGTAGGATACAGTTAAATAAGGTAAAACCACAGATTATTTTTCCATGGAGAACTTTAAGAATAAGAAAGAGTCATAACTGTCTGAAGAAGAAAAAGGCTAAGTAAGATTTTGAAATCCCATCCATTTCTTCTCTCTAGCTTCCATAACCCCGCACTTCCCTGAAGACACCACAGCGAAGAACTTACTCTATTCCCACAGCTGCAAACTCTTGAGGGTAAGAAAGCTGTCTGTCTTGTTCTAGGCAATGGACTAGCACTTCACAAACACTTAACACATATTTGCTGAATGTATACACAAGTAAAAACAAGGGAGAATATACTGGTTTTTTATACATTATGAATTTTATTTGAACTGGAGAAAAGAGAAAACAAATAAATATAAACACAATCTTAGTAACCATAAGTACGAAGAATATTAACTATTAAATATGAATCCAATAGAAAGGTTATATGTTGAAGACAATGTGAATTATCACAGTCCCCGAAAAAAAAAATGTATCAACAACCAGGTTATCAGCTTGATGGATAAAATAAGCAATTTTATAACTCTGATCATTAACAATATAGAGCATGATTTATAAGAAAATCATAAAATGGACCTACATTATGATCATAATTATGAAAATATATACATATATGCATAGATACAGTCGAGAGAAAGAATAGTTTTTACTTTAGGATAATGAAAATATAGAGACTTTTTTCCTTTTAAAACTCCCTTCAATGAAACCATGATGTTTAATAATAAATTTTAAAATCTACCATTTGAAAAACTGAAGTGTTCTATCTTTTTATATGGGAAGTAGTTCAAAAAAATGGCAGTAATGCCGATCATTATTGTAACAACTGCTTTAAAACTCACGCTCACATTAACATTTCAATGTTCAAAAATTTATATAGAGTTTATGCCAAAAACTTGTATTTCAGACATAGCTGTGTGGTGCACTCACGCCATCTGCTAGCACTCGAAGGCATTGCAAAACCATAGTCTTTAACCTGGACAACAATCTGATTTTGAAGTTGAACGGCATTCATCGTCATTCTTGTTCCAAAATTTAAAAGAATCCTTAGGCTTTTCTTTTGTCAAGTTGCCGTACTTTAAAGAATCTATACGGTACTATTAACATTGACCTCAAAACAATGTTGACATTTCAAATCATAGGAGGTTGTAGTTATTATATGTGTGTATCTTCAAATGCCCACATTTAATAGAGCTACATAAATTGAACAATGTCTAAATGTGTGAAATATTTTCTCTATTTATAGGGATAGTGCAATTAGTTAAAGAACTCTGGTATTACATTTAAGAATTGGATTTGATTTCTAGATTTGCTATTTATTGGCCAACTGACCTTAAACAATTCATTTGATTTTCCTTTCTGTTCCCTTGGAAATTAGAGTATGGAGTGGATATTTTAGATGACGAAATTAAGGCATTATTCAAACTTCTGTTGGCTGTATTAACTACACTGGAATTATGTAAGAAAATCTGTTCAATTTATAGAGATCTTATTGTAAAATGTCAGAAATTAGTAATTTTAAACACTTAAACTGAAACCACTAAAATACATATAGACGTGTGTGTTAGTGTATGAAGCACTCAATATTTTAAATGTCAAATATTAATTACTAAGTCAAAGTGCCATGTATGTTTATTGTACTACTCTCTCTACATCTCCAGACATTTGAAATTTTTCATAATAAAAGGTTAAAAAACAGAATTTGGTAAAGTAGCCAAGTGAAAAGTTAAAAAAAAATAAGTATATCACTTTTGACAAGGGTGGCAAGACAATTCCATGAAGAAAGAACAGTCTTTCCAACAAACAGTGCTGAGATAGATGAATACCCACATGCAGAAGAAGTAAGCTGAACCCCTACCTTACACCATATACAAAAAATAACAGAAAGTGAATCATAGTCCTAAATATAACAGACAAAACTATAAAACTCTTAGAAGAAAACATCGGACTCAATCTTCACCTTGAATGACACAGTGGTTTCTTGCATATGGTACCAAAAGAACAGGACAAAAAACAAACAAAAAAAAACAAAAGAAAAAAAACCCTCACACATACTAGACTTCATAAAAATCGAAACTTTTGTGTTTAAAAAGACACCACCAAGAATGTGAGATGACAACACATGGAATGGGAGAAAATATCTGCAAGACACATATCCATTAAGTAACTGGTATCCAGAATATATAAAAAACACAAGTGAACAACGAATACATAAATTACTCAATCAAAAAACGAGCAAAGGATTTAAACAGACATTTCCCCAAGAAGACATTCAAATGGTCAATAAGCACACGGAAAAGTCTCAACAGCATGAGTTACTAGGGAAATGTAATCCAAAATCACAATGAAGGGCCCCTTCACACCCATTAGCATGGCAAAAACAAAAACATCTGACAATGACAATCACCAGTGAGGTTGTAGGGAAACTGGAACTTGCAGACATTTTTGGTGAGACTTTAAAACAGTGCAGCCACTCTGTCAAAACGGTTTGGCAGTTCCCCAGAAAGTTAAACATGGAGTCATCATACAACCCAGCAATTATATCACCCACAGAACTAAAAACATGCATCCATACAAATATGTACATGAGCGTTCCCAGCAGCATTATTAATAGCCAAAAAGTGGAAACAACCCATACATCTATCAACCCATGTGTGGATAAATAAAAATCTAGTGTATTCGTAAAATGGAATATTATTCTGCAATAAAGAAAGAACGAAGAACTGACACATGCTACAACAGACAAGATAGTGAAAGCATTTCACTGAATGAAAGTATTCATATTGTTTGACCTACTTAGAAGAAATGGTAGCAACAGGCCCGGAAAGAGACAAAGTAGATTAGTGGTTGACAAGGGCCTGGGGATGTGAAAGGGGGGACAATGGGGAATGACTGATAATGGATATGGGGTTTCTTTTATGGGGATGAAAATTTCTGGAGTCAGGCAGTGGTGATGGTTGCACAACCCTGTGAATATGTTAAAAACCACTGAACTGTAGACTTTAGAAGGGTGAATTCCATTGTATGTGAACTATGTTTTGATAGAACTGTTATTAAAAAGAAAAAAATGAGTATAAGATATCAATATACCATCAAAATGGGCAAATAACAAAAAAAAAGCATTTCACAAAAGAATACATTCTCACCCTCATTAGAATTGAAAGACAAATTTTAATATATGTAAGATGTTTTTTTTTTACTGATAAAATTGATAGGTCATAATAGCATGTAGGTTGGTGAGGGTATGGAAAAACAAGCTTTCTCACACCCTGCTGGCATTGCATTTGTTACATTTCCTGCAGGAATTTACAATATATAATCAAAAAAACTTTTACAATACATATATCAAGAAACAGAAAGCCTAAAGGTCACCATGGGCAGGTCACTCAGTTGGTTAGAACATCATCCCAATACAACAAGACTGTGGGTTCGATTCCTGCTAAGGCAGGACACATTAGTTACAAGAAGTAACTAATGAATGCATAAATGAGACAACAAATCGATGTTTCCTTTTCTCTCTCCAAAATCAGTAATAAAAAAAAAAAAGCCTAAAGATACCACAATGTGGATAATTTAAACAAATTACGACAGATCAAAGCTAAGGAATTATTTGTTCCTATCTCCCACTTCAGTCTCAGAAGCAGGACTGTGTCTGATGGATCCACACTACATGTACAGCCTCAGGCCCTGCTCAGCACAAAACAGACCTTTGTTTACATGCTATCTTGTGCAGCTACTAAATACAATGTTAAAGAATGTTGGAAACCTTTGGGAAAATTTTAATTCATATTACTAAATGAAAAATAGATAACTAGTCAAACAGAGTATCATTCCATTAACATACAACAGGCTGACTGTGCATGTACTAAACTGAGCTCTTAAGTCAACAGTGGTTACTTATGAGTAGCAGAATTATAGGTTAATTTTATTTTATACTTTGAAAAACTTATATTGTCCAAATTTTCCATAATAAATACGTATCAGTTTTATAATAACATCCACAAAATGCTATTTTAAAGTAATGTATTGTAATAGTTTTAACTCTCTCTTACCCTTAAGGTTACTGCTCGTGCTCTGGGGTTTCGAACAGATGGTCCTGATGAAACATAATCAGCTGTGTCAACTTCAATGGGAAAATGCTTCTCACATTTTTCATCACTGTCTAGTGCAGCAGGCCACTCAGTGCAGAAATCTGAGAATTAAAAAAATTATCTCAATAGTTTTGCAAGTACATTCTCAGTGTGATGTACGCTACCAGACAAAACACCTATCATTGAGAGATTACGTTCTCAGTTTGCATGAAATGGAAGAACAGATTCCACTCTGCACTTTACAGACCTATCATCAACCCTCATCTCTTCTTCTTAGGTGAGCCCTATTAGGGAATATAACTAAGAGAATGACCTGACTAGTTCAGGTTTGGTGGGGAGCAGTATGTTCAATTAAAAGGGAACTATGACTTGAGGGAAGTTAATTATAGCTCCGGCACACACCTGCTATGGGACAGTTTAAGTGCTCCTCACCAACCCAAACCACAGAGTACATAGTGCCTGGAGCATCACTGTTTTCAAAAAGGCAACAGAGAGTATCATTCACTCCCAAATGAAGGCAGCTAAAGACTGGCTGGAGAGATTGAAAGGAGCTCTGAAAACTGAGATGAAGTCAACAGTCTTTCAGAAATTCAGGGCCTCAAGACAAAACAGGTACAAAAGCCTAGGTAATCCTTAGAAGGGTCCTTATACAGTAGCTCATGTTTCTTTATGTGACTTCTGAGGGAAGGGGGCAGACTTTCCTCCTATTCCGGCAATTCAGCCAGCCCAGAGAGGAGTGGAATGGGGTCTGAGACCTGCACCAGAACAGGAAGAAATTCTAAGCAGTGGGAACATGGCCCACCATCTATCTTCACAGCACAGAATTGTAAACTCAGGCCTCAAAGGAAGAAAAAACAGCAACAGCCCACAAACCAACCATGGAAGGAAAGGAAAGAGCTCCAGCCTCTCAGAGCGATCCGTATTGAGGGTCTCCGCAGGTAGGTGGCTGATTTCATTTTGCCCTGCTCCTACCAAGTTAGTGCGGCAGAGGGCTCTCAGCTTGGGACGAAAGCTTCTGGCACTATCAGCGTCTCCACAATGGAAATCTCATTTCTTAAACAGCCTCATTCTAAGAGTAGCTAAAAGTAACTGGTTCCATAGGCCCACAACATAGGATGCACAGATCCCTGTTTTCTCAAAAAAGCAGGACTGGAGGAGAGGCGGGTCAAAATCACAGGCAGACGTGGGAGCCCTTCCAGGTGATAAAGACGATCTAAGGAACAGTGAAAGATGCTCTGCCAATACCATTTTCCCTGGGCTCACAATGTTCTTATAGTAGATACTATATTTAGCTCTTGTTTAGGATTTAGTATCAGAGTCAGCAAAACGTCACGTTGGGTTGGAGACTCTCCAGGATGTGGGACTAACTATACGTTAGCAAGTTAAACGCATACAGCTCACACCATTCCCTCAACACCCTGTTTGAGAGACCAGTACTCAGATACCCGGAGGGGAAAGAAATATCTTTACAGCCAAAACCAATTTGGCATTTAAATAAAATGAACATAGCAAGATCACTGAGGTAATGTCATTCCTGTTATGGACCAAGTCCAACATCCTACACTGTAGGATACAACACTGCCAAGCACTTTATAAGAGACTAGTTTGGAGAATTTTATAAGTTTCTGGGTTTGTACTGAATCTTTTTTTTAACTTTGAATAAGTCATTGCAATCACCAGATCGTAATTACAGCCTTTATATTAAATGACCTGATTACATGTTTGAAAGAACACAGCCAACTGGAAAGTACCTAATAGACCTCTGTTAGCTTTTATTCATCTGATAGATAGGGAAATGACGAGACTTCAGAAGACCTTGGTTTTTACTTAACTTCTGCCACTAATTATTAAAATTTTGGTAAATTACCTAACTTTCCTGGGCTTCAGATTTTCCATCTGCAAGTTAGATATAAAATCTAAACTGACCTACTTTGAAAGAAAACTGAGAAGAAATATTTGAAAAGCCTCTGAGTTCTTTGGAAGATACAATCTAAATCCAGAAGTTGGCCGAAGTGTAGAGAGAGAATTAAGGAAAGATTAAAACACTCAAACACTCTTCTGAAAGTGCTATATGAAAACCTTACATTTAAAAACTATGAAGCACTTCAGAAATATCTCATTGTAACAACCAATTTCTAGATTATGAATGCACATTTCAATATCATGCTTAAAAAGGAAAAAAAAATGGAGTTTGTCAGTGCAATGCATTTGTCAACTGGATTTACGAAGGACTGAAAAAGTGAGATTATTTGTGCCACACGGAGCACAAATGTGCCACAGTGGTGTCAGTGTCAGTCTCATAACAGGCACTGATGAATAAACTGCAGAAACACAGAATGGAGGAACAGAAAAGCATCCTAATGTCCGCACACAGACCATATAAATGAAAGGAGAGAAGAGATACTCTTTCTTTCCTCATTTCAAGAGTAAGGTCATTATTCCTACTTTTCAAGACCTCTTTATCTCCTCTTCCTAACTTTGGAATGGAAGGCCCTCCCAAAAGCTGAACTTGCATGTAATCATGCTCACTATCCTATCTCTCTTCCCTGTAAAGTGCTTCTAGATTTCCTTTTCCTTCCTCAAAATCCTTAACAAGTACATTGAGCGCTGATACATCACCTTTAAGTCAGCATGAAATTCCAACTTGTTCCAAAGGGACTGTTAAATTAAACTACATAATCACTAATGGCTGTGAACCTAAAGCAATTCAAATTTACTTAATTCTAAATACAGTCCAATGCAAATGAGATCAGAAATTAAATTGGAATGTGTACAGATTTTGAAAACACACATAAAACCATGAGCAAAAAAAAAAAGTTTTTTGTCCTTAGCTCCATGCATGTTGGAAGGAAAAACAGCAGGATGAGTGAAATCTTTGTTTTTATCTAGGAATCAACAGCTATTGTTCAAAATCAATAATCCAGAGCTGGAAGTATAATCATATTTAGGTGACTACCTCATCATATGTGTGTATATATGCACACACACACTACATATACAAAGTGTATATGGCAATATATACTCCTTGTATGTATGTACGTATTAAATATCACACACACACACACACACACACTCTGGAAGTTATTATCACACCTAAGTAATGATTAAGAGAACAGTTCTAGAATGAGGAGCTAGGGTGGTAAAGAAGAAGCATGAGACAATTGCTTTCCATCACCAGCTCTTCTACTCGATGTTACCACCTCACATTTCTTTAAAATTTTAAACATCTTCAAGATAACTCTCCCCTGCAAAGTATCCCATTATTGACCCTACTAACACTTCAGCTACTCAGCATCTTCTCTACTATTGTCAAATTAAATCATAATGATTTGCATCTACTGGCAACACTCTGAACACTCTATTGGCAACAGTTCTTCAGTCTTTTCACGAACGTGAATTCTATAATTCAACAGCAAATCCCAACTTCAACAAGGATTATGATTTATGACTGTATTTATTATTCATAGCACCTTGTAAAGTTGTCAGCAAAGAAAATCTTTTTGCATATTTGACATCTAACAACTCACTGAAAACAACTTAAAAATCCTTAAAAATAAAGAAGAAACCAGCAATGATTCAGAATAGAAGGCAATACAGTATATTAGAAATGAGATTGGCCCCCAGCTTATTGAGATCTAATTGACATACAACCTTGTGGAAGTTTAAGGTGTACATGTTGATTTGATGCACTTACATATTGCAGTATGACTACCATCCTAGCTCAGGAAAAACCTGTAGCACATCATATAATTACCAATGTTTTGTGGTGAGGACATTTAAGGTCTACTTACTTCACAGATTTCAGGTATATAATACAGTGTTATTGACTATGATCACCATGCTGTATATTAGATTCCCCAAACTTACTCACCTTATAACTGGAAGTTTGCACCCTCTGACCATTGTCTCCCTTTTCCCTCTGCCCTCCAGGCCCTCCAGCCACCTGAAACCACCACTCCTAGTCTGTTTCTGAGTTTGGCTTTTTAGATTACATTTAAGAGTGATATTATACAGTATTTGTCTTTGTCTGACTTATTTCACATAGCACGGTGTCTTCATGGCCATCTGCACTGTCACAAATGACAGGATACCTTTCTTTTCAAAGCTGAATAATATTCCAATATATATACAACACACACACAAGATCTGTACAGAAAGTATGCAGCCATGTAATACGAAAAATGGAGACATTTATTGAAGAAGATACAAGGTACAAGAAACACTGTACACAGGACGACGACACCTCAGTCCCCTTGTAGGCACCTTGGAACCTCACACAGTTCTCCCAATCACCATCAGCTGCCCTGTCATATTTTCCTGAATCTCACTGACAGTCTGAAATCTCTTCCCTTTCAAAGGTGATTTGTTTTGGGAAAAGCCAGAAGTCAGAGTGTCAAATCCAGGTTATAGAGGGGCTGAGTCACCTGGGTGATGTGATGTTTTGCCAAAAAAATCTGAATGAGCAGTTGCATTGTCATGATGAAGTGGCCAATCATCAGTTGCCTATAGCTGCAGCCTTCTGAATCATCCCAATAGTTTCCATGGAGGAATGTTCAAGCTTAATGCAAAATCTGATGGAGAATTCACTGCTCTACTCACTCAGTCATTTTGAATGGGATGGCCACACAGTACACATGCTCACTCAAAGGTGTCTACCACCCCCACTGACTAGCACAGTGAAGCCGTCATTTTTCATGCATGTGCATTCCAGTCCACTCTCCTTGGCTGCTGGGTTACACTGACGTCATGCAAACCATTCTCATTATATTAACAATGGCTGAACTTTTTCTGGACTAATATATACATTATATACATCACTTATTCTTTAGCCATCTAGCAAAAGACACTTAGGTTGTTTCCACATCTTGGCTATTATGAATAACATTGCAATGAACACAGGAGTACAGACAACTCTTCAAGATAGTGATTTCATTCCCTTCTGATAAATACCCAGAAGTGTGATTGCTAATTCACATGACAGTTCTACTTTTAATTCCTTGAGCAACTGCCACACTGTTGTATAGATGCTGTACCAAGTTACATTCCCACCAACGGTGCAAAAAGGTTCCCTTCCTCCACATCCTCACCCACATTTATCTCGTCTTTTTGCTGACTGCCATTCTACCAGGTGTGAGGTGGTAGCTCACTGTATTTTGATTTGCATTTCCCTGATGATCAGTGATGTTAAACACCTTTCCAAGTAACTGTCGAACATTTCTATGTCCTCTTTGAAAAATGTCTACTCAGTTCCTCCGCCCATTTAAATTGCATTATTTGGCTTTTTGCTACATGTTTTTTGCTGAGTTGTATGAGTTCCTTATATATTCTGGGTATTAAACCCTGACTAAACGTATGATTTGCAATTATCTCCTCCCATTTTGTAGGCTATCTTCATTTTGTTGATGATCTCCATTGCTCTGCAGAAGCTTTTTAATTTGATGTAGTCCCTCTTGCTTACTTTTGCTTTTGCCTTTGCTTTTGGTATCAAATCCAAAAAAATTATTGACAAAACCAGTATCAAGGAGCTTACTTCCCCCCTCCCCATTTTCTTCTGGGAGTTTATGGTTTCAGGTATTATATTCAAATCTTTAACACATTATGAGTTGAATTTTCTGTTGGGTGTAAGACCAGAGTCCAGTTTTATTCCTTTGCATGTAGCTATCCAGTTTTCCTAACAGCATTTATTGCAGAGACTATCCTTTCCTCATTGTATACTCTTGGTTTCTCTGTCATAAATTAATTGACCACATATGAGTGGGTTTATTCTGGGCTCTTCACTCTGTTCCACTGATCTGTTTTTGTGTCAACAACATACTGTTTTAATTAAAATACCTTTCTAATATAATCTGGAATCAGAAAGTACGATGCCGCCACCTTTGTTCTTCTTAAGATTGCTTTGGCTATTCAGGGTCTTCTGTGGTTCCACACAAATGTTAGAATTGTTTTTTCTACTTCTGAGAAAAATGGCATTGGAATTTTTATGGGGATTACACTGACTCTATAGATGGCTCTTGATAGTAGGGACATTTTAACAATATTAATTCTTCCAGTCCACAAGCATGGAATATCTATTTATTTATATCCTTTTTAAAAAATTATTTATTTATTTATTTATTTTTAGAGAGAGGGGAAGGGAGGAAGAGAGGGAGGGAAACATCAATGTGTGTTTGCCTCTTCTGCGTCCCCTACTGGGGAACTGGCCTGCAACCCAGGCATGGGCCCCGACTGGGAATGGAACTGGTGACCCTTTGGTTCACAGGCCAGCACTCAGTCCACTGAGCCACACCAGCCAGAGCTATTTATTTGTATTTTCTTCAATTTCTTTGATCAATGTCTTACAGTTTTTAGTGTTTAAATCTTTCATGTCCTTGGTTAAATTTATTTCTAAGTATTTTAATCTTTTGATTGAATTATAAATGAGACTGTTCTCTTAATTTATCTTTCTGACAGTTCACTGTTAGTATATGGAAACAACCAATTTTTGTATATTGATTTTTGGAATCCTGCAACTTTACCAAATTTATTAGTCCTAACAGTTTTTTTTAGTGAAGTCTTCAGAGTTTTCTATATATAATATCCTGTCATCTACAATTAGAGACAATTTTTCTTTTTACAATTTGGATGTTTTTTATTTCTGTTTATTGCCTGAATGCTCTGGGTAGGACTTCTAGTACTATGTTGAATAAAAGTGACTTGTCATTGTCCTGATTACAGAAAACCACTGAGTATAACATTAGCTGTGAGCTTGTCATACGTGGCCTTTATTATGTTGAGGTGCATTCCCTCTATATAGTTTGTTGAGAGTTTTTCTCATCAAAGAATGCTGAATTTAGTCAAAAGCTTTTTCTGAATTTATTTAAATGATTATATAATTTTTATCCTTTATTTTATTAACATGGTATATCACACCAATGTGCAGATGCTAAACCATCCTTCCATCCCTAAAACTCCACTTAATCATGGTGTATGATCCTTTTAATGTACTGTTGAATTCAGTGTGCTAATATTTTGTTGAGGAATTTTGCATCGATGTTCATCAGAGATACTGGCTGATAATTCTCTTTTCTTGTAGTGCCCTTGTTTGGCTTTGGTGTCAGGGTAATGCTAGCCTTGTAAAATAAATCCACAAGTGTTCCTTCCTCTTCTATTTTTTGGAAGAGTTTGAAAAGAATTGGTGTTAGTTTTTTTAAATGTTTAGAATTCACCAGCGAAGCCATCTGGTACTGGACTTTGTTGGGAGGATATTTTTTATTTCTGATTCAATCTCCTTACTAGTAATTAATCTGTTCAGATTTTCTATTTAATCATGACTCATTTGTGGTAGGTTGTATGTTTCCACAAATTTATCCATTTCTTCTACATTACCCAGTTTACTGGTATATAATTATTCATACTGGCCTTTTACGATCTTTTGCATCTCTGTGTTATCAGTTAAAATGTCTTTCATTTATAATTTTATGTATTTGAATTCTATTTTGTTCTTGGTGAGTCTGAGTAAAGGTTTATGTATTTTATCTTTTTAAAAAAACAGCTGTTAGTTTTATTTATCTTTTCTATTGTCTTTTTTAGTCCCTATTTCATTTATTTCCACTCTGATCTTTGTTACTTCCTTCCTTCTAATTTTGGATTTATTTATTTTTCTTTTTCTAGTTCCCTAACATATAAAGTTAGATTATTTGAGATCTTTCACATGTCTTAATGTACAAATTTATTGCTATTAACTTCCCTTGAAACTGAGTTTTTAAATTTGCTAAATCTTGGTATGATATATTTCCATTTTCATTTGTCTCAAGATATTTTTTTACTTCTTTTAATTTCTTCTTTGACCCACTGTTTGTTCAAGGCATGCTGTTTAATCTCCACGTATTTGTGAATTTTCCAGTCTTCTTCTTCTAATTGATTTCTAGTTTCATGCTACCATGGTCAGAGAAGTTGCTTAACATGATTTCAGTTTTCTTAAATTATGAAGACTCGTTTTGTGACCTAACACAATCTACCCTCAAGAATTCTTCATGTGCATTTGAGAAGAACGGGTACGCTGCTGCTGCTGAGTGGGGTGTTCCACACATGTCAAGTCCACCTGGTCTAACGTGCAGCCTGAGCCCAATGTCTCCTCATCTTTTTCTTTGCCTCATCTTTGCCTGCATGACCTACCCAATGTTGAATGTGGGGCAGTGAAGTCCCCTACTCATAGTATATTGCTGTTTATTTCTCCCTTCAGTTCTGTTAGTGTTGCTTTATATATGCAGGCGCTCCTATAATGGGTGTATAAATATTTACAAACATTATACTGTCTTGCTAAATCGACCCCTTTATCCTTAGAAAAGAGAATATTATATTCAAAGTCGATGATGTAACAAAACAACCACTTACCTTTAAGAGCTTCACAATGCTTTTTAATTGCTACAGGAGTCAAATGCAGAAAATTGGGGATCTAAAGTAGAGAAATTTAAAGGATAAATTAGTCAAATGTCTTTGTTAACAGTGTTATGAATTCAAGAAATAAATTCCTTGGAATACAGATTCAGTACCAAGTATCTTAAAATGACAACACTGGAAAAAAGAAAACACCATTTTCATAGCACTCTTCCTGCCATGAATCTACAGGTATGTATCTTTCCTTTACAGAACTGAAAGCACCAAAGGACACGGATCACTGTTTAATCACCCTAATTGCCCTGGATTACAAAGTACTGTGACATAGTTCCCACTTTGTACTTAACGGACATTTTAGAACTGAATGAATAAATAAAGCTTGCAAATCTTAACTGAACAATTTAATGAAGTTGGGAATATTTATATGATGATATATTAGGAGGCTACCTAATCATTTACAGGGCCAATAGGAAGTTTAGGAAAGGTCAGAGATTGAATTCCTTCAAATAAATAATTAAATTTATATTTCTTGAATAATGTTAAGCAACTTAAGAGAAAATTTAGTTAAAAAGACTCATTTGGAAAGAAAAATTTGAACAAGCAAAAAATTTACTCCAAACATTAAGCCTGGATCTTAAGTGTTGATCAGAAAATGATTAATCAAGAGAAACAGGCAATGAAAACTGGGACTATGGAGTAGGTGGCTTCATTTTTCTATACTTTTATTTTTGAAACATAAAATATAATCTTAACATCATAAAAGAAAAATAAACTAAGTAAACTGGACATTTAAAATAGCTGGAAAAAAATAACAGCTGATGCCTGCATAACGCTCATACAGGCACTGCTCTACGCAGCTCATACCCTCATCCAACGGCACTCACTAGGAACAAGCCCCTTTGCTGGACGAAGCATACAGGTGATTCTTAAAAGGGACAGCGTGCAGTACATGTTCAGATATCTATTTTTATTAAAATACCATTCATAACCACTAGCGTTATTACAGACATATTGCTACTCTCTCACCCAGTGATATTTTCCAAGGACCTTTTTTAAAAAAACTAAGTTCATTTCTCCTCTTTCATTTGAAGAAAAAAATAATTTCCTCAGCATTTGTTTTATCTCTTGAAACATTCCCATTTCTAAATTCCAACTCCCCCTCCCTCTAGCAGCAGGTAAGCCCTTCTCCATGTTACCTTCTTACTTTTTACCATCACATTTTATCAGATTTTTCTTGGTATTTTAAGAAGATTCTCGTTTAATGGAAAACAGCTTGTCGGTGCTAATTCCATGGTATATAGGAAACCATCTAAGACACGTATTCCCAGGCTAAGCATATTTATATTTTCTTTAAAAGCCTGCAGTTCGGCCCAGGCAGTTCAGCCTGTGGTTCAGTAGATTGGATTGAGTGCCAGCCTACAAATCAAAGGGTTACTGGTTCAATTCCCAGTCAGGGCACATGCCTGGGCTGCAGACCAGGTCCCCAGTAGAAGGCGCACGATAGGCAACCACACAGTGATCTTTCTCTCCCTCTCTTTCTCCCACCCTTCCCCTCTCTGAAAATTAAAAAATCAAAACAAAATCTGAAGTTCATAAATCTCTGTAGATGCTATCAACTGAGACATTTAATATGACCTATTTCGTTTTAAGCAATAAAGTTTAAGGACAATAACATTACTATTAAATAATATTCCACCTTTCTGGACGGAAAGTTAAAAATATTTTATAAGTGGAACCTTCATCACCCCCAGTTATCAATCTCAAATCAGATTATTTCACTTTTCCTAGTTCCACTGAGAGACACAATACAGAAAAGATAGAACAGAAAAGAAAAAGCCAAATGGGAAGCCACAGGACCAATTAAGTACATTTTTAAATGCCTAGGATTCTTTGAGTCTTCTTTACCATGAATAATCAAAATATAATACCCATTATTACCTGGGAAAAATTAAATTAAAACACAATAAGCTGTTAAACACTGAGCACTGAAGTACAAAGTGGGGTAAAGAGAGTGGGAGGAAGATCACCATTTATTTAGATACAAGTCATAGCCAATGAACCAGCAACTTACCTTTAGAAGCTCCAGATTCCCCTCCTTTGCCATGGGCACACCCCTTTTTACTGGATAACCCATTCGAACAGGAAGAGGCACAACAGAGGGTTTAAACGGCGCCGCAATGGGGTAAACACTAGGCCAGTCCTGGTCAGTGGCCATTTTCTCCGTCCTAGGAGGGAGTGCCTAAGAAACATAAAATGGCTTAATACTTTAAATATGAACACATCTTTAAATTTTAAACAAAAGAAAATATGCAATTAAGAGAACACTAACACAGTTGCAACCTACATAAAATCTGACCTCCCACAAAGCTGCTGCAATTCAAATAAAAAACCGCCAAATCTACCTATTTCTGCACCGGTTCCTCAAACCCTCTGGGGCAAGGATCCCCTTTAATAGCACATTTCCTCTACTAAAAATGTCTCTATTTTATTTATTTACCTAGACTTTTAGCAAACTTTTTACATTTTGTTTATGAAGGGGGTGAGTAACAATATATTTTGAAATAATTTTAAAAATTTCTTTGATGGAACACTGTACTCAATGTCACTCTCAATGAGGTAACATTGAGAACTTGGAAATAAATGAAGGTTAAGCTAACTGAATGAACAGATAACAAGAAATTATGTATCTCCTAGGCCCGGGGAACAGCTACATGATTGCTTACTCAATCACAATACATATATATAAATACTTAAATATATCCAGAAGAAGGTGATGGCCAGCAGATGAAAATGTGGTTTAAAGAGGCAAAATTCAGCAACACCCCTCTAAACAATATCTAAACTAGCGTAGTTTGTCCCGGAAGCTGGCAATATTTCTATGAAAGTAAATACTCGAGACAACTATAATTTGATGCCACTTAACTGCCAACTAATATGCCTTTGTTCTGAGTCCATGCCAAGTGACATTATAATTTGGATTTTTCCAAAGAGATGTCCACAAGGTGAGAACTAGTTAGATTAATGCATGCATCCCAGGCTATATGACTGTTATAAGCATCATCAAAAATAATTCCATATTCTGGTCTATGGACTTATTTTCTGGGAATATGTGGGTGAGTCTACCTCTCGAAGATGATCCATTCTCAGGGTACTGACAAAGACCAGCCCAAGACTAGTGTCGAGACTGTGATAGTTACCAAGTAAATATCCCCTCTTATGGAGCCCTTCCTGGGCTGCACCCTGCTGCCTCATTGTGAAAACCTGCCTCACTTCAGAAACCATTAAGGCAGTATATATTAAATGCATTCACTGTTTACCTTTCTTCTAGGGGGCCTTTCAGATTTGGATGTTCTTCCTGTTGTACCTAAAAGACAATGCAATAGTAAGAGAATTTTATAAGAGATCATTCAACACTGATCATGATCCCATAATTTGAACACAGTTTAAGGTATTCAGTAACAAAAAAAAATGAAACAATAATCCATTTCCTGTAAGCTCAGGAACTAAAATCATCTTAATGAAAATGAAAAGTTAGAAGTAGTTTAAAAAATCCAGTTATTAAAATATAAAGTGAAATCATCATCTAAAGAAATATTTTCAATACATTTTAAGGTTCATAGTCAAATAAACTCACTTCCTCAAGTTAAAATATTTAGTTAGAAATAAGAATTTTTGTGTCTTCAAAGATAAATAGTTTGAAATGTTCTAATTTTAAGTATACTTGCTCATATTTGGAAATATTGTTCTTTCTCCCAAAAAAAGAGAAACCCTTAAGTTTTTCCTTCTCTACTGTATATTAGAACTGCCAATGCTAGAATAACAATAACAAAAATCACAGCCATTCCTAATAAAGCATATAACTGTAGAAGAGGGTAGATTACTTACATACAGTATATACCTTTTAAATATTATCTTATGCCTAACTGTGCTGCTACTCTAAAATAATAACTATATTTAATGAGCACTTTCACATGCTAGACACTGTGCTAGGTGCTTTTCATTATCTCATTTAATCTTATTCTTCACAAGAACTGTTAAATACTATCGTTATCCTTATTTATAGGTCATTTATAGCCAAGAATAACAAGAGTTGTGACATTAGCACAGCATACGTACGAGACTTCACATCTGAAGCTCATCTCCCTTCACAAGGGCCCACAACTACACTGAACTTCCAGTACCAGACCCTTCCGTCTTTCTGGACTTTATGTTCTCTTTGCCTAAAACATGCTTCCCTCCCCTCTTCTTGACTTCTGTCCCCTTCTCTCTCCCCTTCTCATTTCTTCATCCAATAAACTCTTTCTCATCCCTCAGTAGCATTTCATTTATTCCTTCAAAAGTTTTGGAGTGATACTGTACACCAGGAATTAGGAAGGCAGGAAAGGACAAAAGAAACACAGTCCTTAAGCCCACAGAATGGAGAGTCTGTCAAGTAAGGCAACTGACTATTTAACAAGTAATTTCAATGAACAATGATACATATTAATGGAAATACATAGCAAGGAACCAAATCCAGTCAAATAGTTGGAGAAAATCTCCCTGTAGAAGTTCATTTGAAGCTAAAACATTAAGGATCAGCAGGAGTAGCCCTGGGGATGAGCAGGGGAGAAAAAGTGTTCTAGAGAAAAACATGGAAAATCAAAGCAAACAAATTCAATATGGCTGAAACTTCAGAGCGGAACAAAGAGCGCCCTGGGCAGAGACTGCAGATATCTAATAGGCATCCCAACTAAAACACATCTAGTCAGCAGAGTCAGTCTTCCCAATCCCCATGAATGATACTGTCATTCATCCAATTACTCAGGACACATTTCTAACATGCTTCCTTACGACTTTTCCTCAAGTCCCATAACAAATCCATCAGTAAGTTCCATTAGCTCTACCTTCAAAATCCAAGATCCAGAAGAAGTAATGCCTACTTGAATGTGGTTGGTAGGGTGGTAATACGGGTGTAATAACTTACAGTTTTAATTTGAACATTTCACCTAAAATGTCATTTGGTGTGCTTGGGTGTGATATTGTTATGTTACAGAATTACATTCTGATGGCTTTGTGATAAAAGATTTTGTAATAAAAAAAAAGAGGCATTATTTGCGCCAGACCCTGTATGTCCCAAATTCAACCACACCACCTTCTCCAATATTACTTCAGTCCAAATTACCATCATCTCCTTCGTACTACAACAGCTTCCACACTGGTCTCCTGACTTCTACTCTTACCCTCCTAAAGTTAGTTCTCCACAGGGTCTATTAAAAGTGTAAATCACATTATATTACATCACTGTCCTGTTCATATCTTCCAGTGTGATCCCAAACTTGCCTAAGCCTTCAGAAGATCAGGCCATTACTTACCTTCCTTATACTGCTATTCTCCATTTTGCTTACTCAGCTCTAGCCACGCTGGCCTTCTTTCCGTTCCTTGATCACACCCATAAGCTTATTCTTACTTCTGGGCCATTGCACTTGCAATTCCCTATGCCAACAATGCTCTTCCCCTCTCTTCCTTCCCCCTATCTCAGCATAGTTCTGGACTCTGCTCAAGTGTCACTTCCCCAAGGTCTTTCCAGAAAGACTGCCTATCCTATCATCCTATCCTATCTAATAGCCCTATTCCTCCAACCCATTATTCTCAACATCCTGCTTTATTTTTATTTCCTTTTTTTTTAAGATTTTATTTATTTTTAGGGAGAGGGGAGGGGAGGGAGAAAGAGAGGAAGAGAAACATCAATGTGTGAGAGATACATGGATTGGTTGCCTCTTGCACACCCCCAACTGGGAACCTGGCCTGCATGTGCCCTGACTGGGAATTGAACCCAGAGCAGGCCAGGACTCAATCCACTGAACCACACCACCCAGGGCCCTGCTTCACTTTTTTCTTCACAGCACTAATCACTACCTCACATTGTACTGATATTATTCATCTGTTTATAGTCTGACTTTCCCAAAAGTATGTAAACTTCATGAGGTTAGGGACCTTGCTCTATCCAGTATCTAGAACACTGCCTAGCATATAATAGGAGTTAAGTAATTTTAGAATGATTTAATGAAAAATTAAAAAAGACATGTTTAAGATTATGAACAGCCACTGTGATGCATTAAGGAATTTATCATTTATCTTAAAACAATGAGAAACTTCTTGTAGACTTTGATCACGGGTGTGCTAAGGTAAGATTTGCTTTTTGAACCCTTCACTCAGGCCATTGTGAGAATTCAATGTAGGGGAGCAAAGCAGAAATAGGGATCAGTCAAGAAGTGGGAGATGGTGGCCTAGATTTAGCTGTTAGTAGGAATAAGATTAAAGATCCTATGGAAAGAAGCACGGATAGCACCTGGTGTAACTGGACGCGTCTCCTCCTGCACAGTTTTCTGGACTCTTTGTAGGCTCTTCTCCAACGCTCCCAGGTTACCCTACTCCGAAGTCTTCTACAACACCTTGCACTGCATATAGTCTGCTTAACAAATGTCTTTTGCGCTAGATTCCTACAGGGGGAGAACGGTACCATGCGTCCGTATCATCTGAGTGAAGGTCATTCAACCTGTGTAAGAATGAAGGTCATCCCACACGGTGGCATAGCTGGGCCTGGAATTCAGAGCTGTAGTTTGTTCTGGGACAGGTGTATGTTTCCCTTAATGTTCGGGAAAATCCGTAGTTCACTACGCACGAAACTAGAAGCTGTGCCAGAGACCGTGGGACGGAGCACCAACGCAGGTCACAGGGGAGGGAGCAGGCAAGTTCGTAGCGCCCAGGGGATCCGGAAGCACAAATCCGCGGCTAGGAATGGGGTGACGCGTCCGCAGAGGACAGACCCCCATGCACGGCATTTCTACTAAGGGGTCCAGGGACAGGCTGGCAGAGGACGTATGGCCTCACCCCTCAACCCCTCGTGCAAAGCTGACTCCGCCACCTCGGTGCGATATTCCGCCCTCTCACCTTCCCCAAAGCCCGGAGGCGACGCGGCAGACACTCACGTGGGCTTGGTGTCCGACCAAGAGTGGTCGGAGACACGGCGGTGCAGAAGGCACGCAGGCTCCTGGCACCTGGCTGCAGAGACAGCCATGCGGGTAGAGAGGCGGCCGCCATGGCAGGGAAGACGGCAAGCCGGAGGAGACACGCGCGATCCCGGGTCAGGGAAGATGGAGGGGCGGGCCTGAGGCCGCTTCCGCGCTTGCGCGCCCTTTTTGCCCCGCCCATAGGGTGTAGAAACGGGGTACACGTGAGCGTGGGAAATCAGGTCCAAAGTCAGAGTGCACCCCGAAAAGAGGAAAAAAAGTAAAGAAAAAGACACGAAACGATTAAAAGAAAAACTGAAGTTGCCAGTCAAAAGACAGTGGCAAATAACGATCCTAAAGGATGAGGGAAATGTCAGTCACGGAAGAAAAGTGTGGTCTGAATGGGATCTGCTGTGGCCCAGGGTTTGCCTTAGCGCCCTGCTCCTCTGCGATTGCTGCTTTTCTGCACTTTCTTGGCTTAAAGAAAGTATTCAGCTAGTGCGAAGTGACACACTCTAGAGGAAGAGGCAGTACCCGATAGTAGTTAAAAGGATACCTGAGTTGTAAAACTTGGTTTCACCCTCTCCAGGCTATGAGCCTAATGAAGTTAATACAAACACCTGGGCAGGGCACCGGCACAGAGTGAGCGTCCTGTGCGGGTAGGAAGCAACTGTTATCAATAATCTGGTTAGCTCCTTTGTAGATCAGGTTAGAATGACAAAAAGTACTCAGCAGGACTTAGAAAATAATGGTAATTCTTTAATAAATTCTCTAGTGTTTTTTTTACCCCTGGGTTTGAATGAGCATCCAACTCTTAAAAAATTATCGTCTATTTCTTTTTCAACTGGTAAGTATAACATTTAATCAGGAAGTTATAATAACAACTGGGAACAACTGATTCTTGGCAAGCTTACAAGCAGCAGAGCAGAAGCGTGCAGCTGCCTCAGGGTATTCTTTCGGTGAGTGTTCAGTGCGCCACGGGCATCGATCATTATGTGACGGGAAAAAGTGGCATGATGGGGCAAGTGTTTGTAATAATCACCATTCTCATCTCTTCTGGCTTCTCACTATACCGTTACAGTTCCAAAGCAGAAGTATAGTGTATTAGTTTTCTAGAGCTGCTGTAACAAAATACTACAAACTTGGTGACTTAACAGAAATTTATTCTCTCAGTTCTAGATGCTAGAACTGTAAAATCGAGGTATTTGGCAGGGTTGGTGGTGGTTCCTTATGGAAGTTCAGAGGGAGAATCTGTTTATGCCTCCCTTTTAGCTTCTCATGGTTATTGGCAATACGTGGCATTCCTTGGCTTGTGGACACATCACTCCAATCTCTGCCTCTGTCTTCACATGGTGTTTTCCCCCTCTGCTCTATTTTTAAGATTAAAAGCATGGCTTTTTTGTCAGATGAATATGGGGTTTGAATCCAGGCTCTGCTTTTTTGTGATCTTGTTCAAGTCCACCTAACATCCTTGCACTTCAATTTCAAGGAAAATAGGTCAGTAATATCTCCCTCAGGACCGTTGCGATTGAGTTATATTTCAGAAGACGTAATACCAATGGTGGCATTGGAATTAAGCTCAGAGTCAATACAGCAGCCACTTTTTCTCTCTGGAGTGTACACTTCAGTACAATGAAGTGCAAGGCCTATACCATAGAAATTTAGGGACAAAATAAGTATGAATTTTTATAAACTTAGTTTATATTCAGAGAATTCTTAATTTCTGCGCAAGATGTTAAGAAATTTAGGTCCTCAGTCTACCTTCCTATGCTTTCTGTCTTTTGCTTTACTTTCTGCAAGAACAAAGTGGATGGACACTATTAAGAGTTAGTGGAGCCAGAGAGATACTTATTGTTTTCTCAGACATCAAGTACAATGAAGTTCATTCTATGTTAAAAGTTAAAAAATCATTTGTAATGCTATCAACAGGCAATCATACCTGGTTCATGCAGTGTAAAGAGTAAAGCATGTGCTATTGTGTACAAAGGATTTACTAAGAATTGCAGTTTTTCAATTGGAAAAGATCTTAACATGCAGTCACTTACCCATTATAAAAAATCTTTTCTTTGGACTTCATGACAAAATAACCCAATATGTTGTAGAAACAACACTGGTTTCCGGGCATGTGACTTGCACTTAGAAGAGCCCTGTGCTTGGCTAAATACTCTGTTGTCCATCTTGAAATTTTTAATAATTTTTAAGTTATTTAAAGGACTCCACATTTTCGTTTTGCACTGGGTACCACAAATTATGTAGCTAGTCCTTGTGCAGACAATTTTAAATACTAGTGTTTTTCATAATGGGCTTTTATTATACTTAAAATCTACATTAATCCAACATAGGTTTCTGTCACAAAGTCTATCTGACTTTCTGTCAGAGCTATTTATCAAAACTACCTCTTAATAAAAAGTAAGTGAATAAAGTATGTCTATTCACAAATGTGTTATAGACAATATGCAAATATCCAGGTATGTGAATGGACTTTGCAAACTAAATATCAATTAAAACAGTATTTGGCTAAATATATTATGGTATATAAAACATAGAGTACTACTTAGATAGGTGGGTCTTACTTAATCCTGTTTGAACATTAGAATTCTCTCAAGAGATACTAAAATATCCATTTAGGGTACCTCCTTCTGAGATGCTGATCTGTTGGTATAGGTGTGTTTAGAATATTGTTTTATTGTTTTTAAATTCCCCAGGTAAATCTGATATACACACAGGACTGAGAACTATTGATGTCAGCTTTAAAAAGAACCAAGTGGATAAAAATCTATTAGTGTGAAAAACTGTACACAATATATAATTAAGTTTTTAATGTTAAAAGGCATTTATGGATCATATGATTCCATTTGCATAAAATATTTTTAATATACAAGTGCTGGAAGGGAGAACAGCAAACTAGAGGGAGTGGGTATGGGGTGATGGTGAGACTCCTGAAGACTTAACTTTCCACATTTCCATACTTTAATTTGACACCGGAATGCAGGTTTTCAAAGAAGAGAATACAGTATTTTTTAAATCAGTGAGAGCTTCATATTTTTTTGTTTTAATTAAAAAAATTGTAAGTCTTTCATTTATATCATCCAGCTGTTTATAACATGAATATTTATAATTTGTACTAGACTTCAAAATCTCTGTAAGCTTACAGTTTAGTATAGACAATGTCACAAGTATTGTCTTTGAATTAGTTGGTCAGCCCCATTTTACATGTAAAAAATCAGAGTTAAGCCACTAGACTTAAGAAAATTGAGACTCAAACCCACATTTGATTCCAAGTTGAATACACTTTACTGCACTACACCAACTTCTTGATAGCTCATTCTTCACACCATGGCTGCAGACAGGGGTCACTATATGCCAAGGAAACATTAATTGGGTATTAATAACCTTCCACAAAGTAGGAATAATTATTTAACAACTTCAAGAGATGTCTCCTGGGCCTATTCATGTTCACTTACTGAAGGCAGAGGGCTTAAAACTTTCCTTGATCTTTGGGTTTCCTGGGATGAAAGAATGTCAAAGGCAAATTTAGTTCTGCCTTTGCATATATTCTTAATATTTAAGAAGTTTAGAAATACAACATTCTGATTGGGATGTATTTCATACCCCTTATCCAATCATGAGCAAATGCTGTGTGCTTTTATCTTCAGCTATTTCTAAACCTGACCTCTTTACCCCTCCTCCTCTGCTACTTTGGTCCGTCCAGGACCCCCTCTTCTCTCCAGGGCTTTCCTTTAACAGCTTCCTCCCTGTTGCCTGGGGCTCTGCTCCTGCCCTTTCCTCCTTACAGTCTAGTCTCCACCCAGCAATCAAGTGAGGTTTTTAAAGGGCCAGTCAGATCAAGGCATTTGTCTCCCCAGAAAAAAAATCCAGAGTCCTTACAAGTAAAATCTGCTTGATCCGTTTGCTGGCTACTTCTCCAACCTTGTCTCCTATCACTCTTGCCCTGGCGCACCCTGCTCCGTCTGCACCAGCCTCCCTGCTATGCCTCAAACGTCTCACAAATACACTCCTTCTCTGGCCCTTTGCATCTGCGGTTCCCTAGGCCTAGAACACTTTTCCAGATTTCTGCACCGACACTCTCTCGATTCACTCCAGATTTCTGGTTAATTATCTCCTCCTCATTGAGGCTTTATTTTTCTTTACTACACTCCTGTTATAGTTTTTAAACATGCATTTAAAATATATTTACATATACTTACTTTCTGTTTTCCACCATTAAGAGAGAAGTTCCTCATAAAATAGGGACATGGTTCTTTTTCCTCCTGGATGGCCAGGGCATAGAACAGGACCTACCTAGCATGGAGCAGGCATTTGGCAGTCATGTGAATGAATGTGTCTTCCATTTACAATCCTAAGCACTTTTTGCTTCTATCTTCTAGAAGAGTAAGGGGGGAAAATAATCCCCCCCCACCACCACACTACTATCCTAACCCCAGGATTTTAAGTAAAGATGGTTTTTAATATATGAATACCCTATCCTTACTGCAAAGGCTAAACAAATGTTAGGCATCACTGTGACTGTTTTTTTTTTAAGATATATTTTTATATATTTATTTTTAAATATTGCATTTATTGTTAGAGACAGAGGGAGGGAGGGGGAAAAAGAGGGAGAAAAACATCAGTGTGTGGCTGTCTCTTGTGCACCCCCTCACTGGGCACTTGGCCCACAACCCAGGCATGTGCCCTGACTGGAAATGGAACTGGCAACCCTTCGGTTCGCAGGCCAGCACTCAATCCGATGAGTCACACCAGCCAGGGCTACAACTGATTGTTATATGGGTTACTGTGTTTAAATCATAGGTAAAACTAACACGTAAGCAGATCCCGATGTGAATCCTACAGGAGGCCTCTCTGTGCAGAGAAAGCAGTTCGGGGAGACGTGAGAGTGAGGGCAGCGGGCACAAAGCAGTGTGAGGTTTTGCTTAGTAGTCCCGAATGGAAACTGGTATTGCAAGCGTAATAACCCTGTTCCACAATCTTATACACCACCTTTCCCTCCCATCTCCCACCATAAAAACACATTGTACACTTTCAAGAGCTAGACTGATGATTTCAAACAAACACCTATTTTTTTTTTTGTAAATCAAACTTCTTGTTCTGTTTTTATTACTGAATAAACAGATGAAAGATTAAGCTGAACTGTCAGTTTTCCCAACAACATGGAAAAAGTTTTCCTCTTACCGTAAATATGACACACACATTTTGACCCAATTTTCATTCATTACGGGGGGTGGGAGGAGGTGGGAGGGTGGGAGGGTGGAATCCCATGCTGGGATGATGCAAGTGGATAAGCTTACTTATTAGAATAAAATGCCTTTTCTCTTCATCTTACAGGCCAGTCTCATCACACAAATCCAGTTCAGAGGATGCTAATGTAAACCTTGCCCACCTCTCTTAACCCGTCTTTCTTACTCAGACAGTTTCCAAGCAGCTCTCTGATGGAGACACAGTCTTCAGTTTCCAGGACAAACCGTGCCACAGCCTTCCCTCCTGGCAGATGGCCCCTCGCTGTTTCACTTTTGACGCTGTCCAGGACAACTCCTCTGACATCCTTAGGCTTTCCGGGCACACCAAAGATGATGAACAAGCCCAGACAATCCTCTCCTATCAAGTGACAGAACTCTTCCAGCTTATCAAATCTGCTCTTCCTGGAAGACGGCTGTGCCCCAGACTCTGGACTGGGGCACTCACAAGGCTTAGATTCCACAGGAGTAAGAGAAGACATCTGCAGAGTCTGCACCGCCAGCTGAAGCCTTATTTGCTTATCGGATCCCCAAAAGGTCCAAATCCAGTCCGCCCCAAACAGCAGGGCTTGGTGCTTAGTCATCTTGGTGGTGGTAAGCCACCTATCAACTCCCTTTTCTCGGCAGAAAGTGACAAAGTGGATTAAGAAGATTTCGTTCAGAGTGCTTGGAGCTGGGCACAGATTGCTCAGAGGGTCTTCAAATCCAAGATACCCCTGCAGCTTCTCAGCAGCATGCACGATAGCTCCACTGACCACCTCACAGACTTGGAGAACCTCTTTGCTGTCCTTCAGAGCCAGCTGTTGTGATGGTTTCTGCCCCATTTTCTCTGCACCCGATCAGTACTGTCTGCAAACGTCAAACATGCAAACCTTGTTGAGAATGACTCCTTGTTCAGAGTAAAAGTCTTGCTGTGAAGTCACATCTGTTAATGTCGTCTCAGTTTTCTAACTCCGCGGCTTACTTGGTGTAGCTAAGCGTATGTACGTACAGCAAAACAAATAGGCCTCCCTGTTTGCCAACTGGGTGTGTTGTGTCCATACAGACTCCTGCTGGTGTGTTAAGTCAGACATACTAACTTTCACAAAAACATCTGTTCTTCTCTAGTTATATTCACTCTACTTTTAATATTTGGTTATCTTTTCCAAGATACGTTTCATCTTTTCAAATTTTAAACTAAAAATAGCACTTAATTCTTTAAAGAACCATACACTTTCTACAACTAACTTCTTCAAATTTGCAGGCAAGTCATTTCTCTTTGCTTTTCCAAGATCCCCTCTGCCATCATTCCTCATTCCCCAGCTCAGCTACCTGCGCTTCCTGTTGAAAAATTTTATGGGGGTTTGGAATTGTAAAGAATTCACTGTTATCTCTATCAGAAATAAAGCCTCATGGTTACTCTGAACAATGGAAACTCAAGGAACAGACAATAAAAATAGGCAATTATCAGCTGACTTTATTTCTTTTCATATGGTGACACCAGCAGTGTATATTTTATAAGTAAAATATATATCATCAGAAAGGTTTTAACCATGTCACATATCATCAAGTATGTTACAATGTCCTGAATAAAGACTATTTGGCATCTGTAACAGTCTCCTGGTATTTTTAACCAGGTTTCATAACAAATTGTTTCTCAAATGGTAGCATAAATCCACATTAAAACACCAGTACATTAAGAGTCCAATACAGTTACCAAACAATGAATGGTAGGGAGCAAAAGATGACTGTTAGCATCAAATCACTGTAGTTGTGAATAAATAGCAGTGCAGTATTATAGGTTCCTCGACGACAAGCTTGGTAACTTGCTGATTACGTGAATGATCATATCACTGGCATTCAAACACAGTTCCTAAGTCCACTGGTATATAAGGAACTGCCCGCCCCTGTGCCAGTTTGTGGAAACCCATCTTCACCACTGTTGCCTATCATGAGTATTGATGTATACTGACTGAAAAAGAGAATGTTATTTCTAAAACCCCTAAAATGAATAGTAAAAGAGTAACAGTTTTTGCTGAAGCCTTTATTTTTCTTTATGAAAGAATATTTATTTGGGCCCTGTGCTACAGAAAAACATGATCTATAGTTTATCACCACGATGTAGCCATTGTAAAACTAATTTTCCAGCCTCAGAGTTATTGAACTCTGATTGAGAAAAAATGTTCAAATACTCAGCTTTTAAAAAAGATTCCATTCATTAATAGCCTGAGAAATGTGCGATTAATAACATTAGTCAGACTGTTGCTATTTTGATGCAATGATATATTTAGCAAAAGAGGAAAGTAAGAATCTTAATACTGTGAAGGTTTTTGTTTTGTTTTGGTTTCTTCAGAAATTATTTCTACAAATTTGGGGGGAGCTTCTCAATGCAATCAAGTTAATAGATTTTAAATGTCCCTCGAGTTCTCCCTTATAAGTTAAAAGACTCCAAGATTAGGGCTGAAGTTCTTAGAAAGCTAACTGGCCATTTTGTGATATGCCATCATAGAGGGGTTATTTCATACATTCTAACACAGTCCGAATATCAGCATCATTCAGTTTGGTGGTGGAGAAAGAAGGATCATCGCAACCTGTCCAAGAACCAGCTGGCACATGAAAACTTTGAACACCATATTTTTTCAACGTGATCTTTTTTAACCATCTTCCTTATGTATGTCACAAAATAAGAGTTCTATGTTCTATGTACTAAATATACACATACATTTAGAAAAGTATATAAAAATAGGACACTAAGAGGCCAGTGGAGGTGTGGCTGGCGTTCAGTGGGCACGCTGGGTACTTAGAGAAATTCCACACAGGGACTTTGAAAGCCTGACAGGTTCTGCTTCAACAGTAGGCCACCACGATGCTGCCAACACACTGACATGACGGAATCAGCCACCTTCGGGTGACTGCTTCCCCAAATCCCCCATGCTGTGACTGACTGGAAACACTACAGCAAAGTACTCATATAAATGCAATACTTTAAATATAATATATCACAGATTTTTTACATTAAATAGAGGAAAAACAATTATACTCTCATTCACCAGTGTCTCACTTTCTGTGGCAGCTTTAAAATAGGCACATATCCCCTGCTTCCCATTCCTGCTTGTACATGAGAAGATGGATCACTAAACAATATACAATCTGCTGCTTGTTGGATATACTGTGTTTGAGGAATACAGTGGAAGGAGACCAAGGGCTCCTAATGCTCATCCAGGTGCTACGGTCAAACGTTTGAGTCCTCATCGGTAATGCTGGCACTGGGGGACCGGGCAGCGAAATCTTTAAACATGTCATCTTCCTTTAACATGTGCTGGAAAACAAAGAGACAGGAGTCACACACACTGAGCCAAGAGCTCAGAACTACACATTCTCCACTACATATGCAGACACCTGGGGTTATTTGCAAACATATTTTTAGAATAACATTTTAAATTCATATCGCAAACTTACTGTTAGGTTGTTGATGCCTTCAGAGAATGCACCTATCTGCCTCACTGTCCCTTCTGAATCTTCCATCTGCAAAGAGCGTACCATAATGTGACAAACTCATTAGTGCAATTTCAAGGATAGTGCGGCAAAATGAATGAAAGCCTAAGAAGAAATAGTGCGAGTTGCATTGAATGGGATAGGAGCAACAGAGCACTTCTGTTGACAATCTCTTTGCGCTACTGTAATTAGATGTTAAAATGTAAAGGAAACTCTACTGGCACACCTAGACTAAATGCTCTGATATTAACAGTGGCACCAAAGGATTCTTGATTAAAGGGCACTATTTGGTCCTATCCTTCATACTGAAAAGGCTAAGCAGCATGAGCTTGTTTTAATACCCAGATCCCCTTAGTACAGAGACAGGTTAATGCGGGTAAGCAGCACACAGTTTGGGGCCAGCGGAGAGCTGGAATCCCAGCTCTTCTACCTGTCTGTGCCTCAGTGCCCTTATCTCTAAAATTAGTGCCCTTATCTCTAAAATTAGGACAAGATTATTCCCTATGTTTGAGGATTACCGCAAACATCAATATATGTTAAGCGCTTAGGGTAGTGCCTGGGAAGTAGTAAGTAATCTGTAAGTGTTCATTATTATTTTATTATTATCTTTGTTTTTAAGCATTTGAAGAAGACTTTCTTTCTTAGTAGACACAGTACAAAAAGTTACCATTTAGTGTCCCGATGTTGAAAGAACTTTAAAATAGGTATATAATGTCGCATTTACCTGCTCTAACCGGTCCAAATCGTCTTCATCATACAGGCGCATGTCCAAGCCAGGTTTAAGTCCTTTCTTAGACATGTTTCCTGATGCCTGTCCCAATTCCATGGGACAAACATATTCTTCCCCATCTTCCTGTTTCTTCTTTCTCAGATTCCCAAAATTGCTGAAGGTGAGTTTCTTTGGCTTTAAAAGAAAGAAAACAAAAACATCCAGGGATTTGATAAAATTCACATAACAAAGGGCTAAGAACGCACATGATTTAATTATTCATTCCATCATATAGAAGAAAACAACTGAATGATTAAATTTGTAAAACAAAAACAAAGGCAGCCGAGGCATATGATCGATGCACCCAAATATGATCAATGATCCTGTTAAGAATCTAGAAAATTGCGCTTGTTCTCCTTCTTCACACCAAGTAGCTCAGTAGTCACGGCGATGAAAGCAAAATAAGCGAAAGGCCTTCATTTTGCCCTAGCATGACTTAATGCAAAGAGATTTCTTAGGGTTACATTCAATTTTGCAAGGCTTTCCATTCTAAGATCAGCAAAAGAAAGTGGCCCTCACTGTATTTTCTTTTTGGGGGAGGCTGTGATCATCTTGCAAGCCTCTTAAGCTTCCATGACAGGATGCTGACTGCTGAAGGAACGCCTGCTCCTTTGGAGAAAAATATTCCAATGTTATGTAGAAGACAAACTCCACCTTAGTCACTGGGAGGTCATTGAGACTGTTAAGATGGTGATCAGGTTGATGCTGAGAATTTATATAGAACAGAATCTCTCAGAGGTTTCAAATCCAACATATCTTCTAAGGGAGAAAGGAGGCCGAAGAGAAAGTGCCAAGAAGGTAGATGGGGTCCAAAAAAAGAAAAAAGAGCTTGATACATACTTGTGAAGAAGCTGATAATGCCTATATCCACAGTAATCTGGTTGAGATAACACTCAGAAGAATTAACAGAGGAATGATTTAAAACAGTAATTAGTGTGAACTGTGTATGATCGATGAATCCAGGCAAACTAGAAATAGCCATTCTCTGCCAGTCTACCTTTTCCTGATGTACAAGGTTGGTTAATTATACACCAGGCGAGGTGAATCTGTCTGAGGAGAAATGCAGCTCTTACACTTGATTTATCCACAGCAAAAACAGGACAACTACAGTCAATATTTGGGCCAGACTCATGGGCTCTCTGCCTTGGCAATGTTTCAATGACAAAAGCCAACACCATGTTCTTTATTATTGTTAACTCCAATAAAATAAATGATGTCAGCAAAAATTCCCCCAGAAGGGAACCTTCAAAACTGCATTTTATTGATTACTCTTAAAGGTGCATATACCTTCAACCTACCCACAAAACTTAGTAAATCTCAGAAAATGGGATAAACAGGTAACAGTCAGAACTGAGCCTTTGTTATATAGTTTGTGGTTTAACCCATAATTAAATGATACAGGCTTGAACCAACCTTCACTTTGGCAGTGGCTGTTAGAAGCACATAATCTGGTAACTCCATGGCATCACGCTTCTGGCGCTGGGCCTCAGCACCAATCAGAAGGTTGAAATGAGTGGCCAAATGTCTTCGCAACAGGGTCTTACTCTGTGGGATGTTCAATAACTGAGCCATTGTTTCTACGTTAAAACGAGGTTCTAGAACCTGTAAGAAAAACAAAGATTGTGTAAGTACCCTGTATCACACAAAACTCTTTCACTAAGTTATCTTCAGTGGCCCTCGCAGTAAGATACTCAGAGTATGGACTCTACTCTTTAATTTATATAACGTTTCGTCTTTTTGTCCAAGCTAATGAGAGGTAGACATCCTGACATCCTCCTGACATCCAGGCATTACTAAGTCAGAGCTTCTACCTATCCAAGGTATTCCATTCAGGAGGCCTTTGGAAGTCAACTTTTTTGCAACATCTGTGTGCAGACATATGATCTGTATCCTTGCAGAGGCTTCAAAGCAGGGGTGTCGAACTCATTTTCACCAGGAGCCACATCAGCCTCGAGGCTGCCTTCAAAGGGTTGAATGTAATTTTGGGACTGTATAAATGTAACTGCTCCTTAAAGTTATGGAGTTGAAATAACATTTGGCCCTTTGAAGGCAACCTCGAGGTTGATGTGGCCCCCGGTGAAAATGAGTTTGACACCCCTGCTTTAAACCATGATCAAATGGGAGCCAGAAGATGGGTGTTATCCAACATAAAAGAGGACAATGAAAGACATGGGTTTCAATCTGATCTAGAGTAATATGATAGTAAAAAGTACAGGAAAATATACGCTAAAAGTAAAAATTCACCAGGGATAGTGCAGGAGGGTTGGGTTAGACAACTTCAGGATTATAACAAGTAGACTAGTAATCTCCTACTCATTAGACTGAAGGAGACAAAAGGATAGGAAGTCAAATTTAAATTAAAACAGAGTTTTACCATGAGCCCACCGTGGACGCCACTGCCTCTGAGGTTGGGGGCATACTCTGCCAGGTCCACGGAGCGCAGCCACTCCATCACGCGGTGGTTGGTCCACTGCTGCACCTCCGACGGCGTGGTGCTGTTCTGCGGGAACAGAGACCCACCAAGGGCTTCGGTCACTGCGCGATTCCAAATATTAAGCCTGCATGTTCTGTCTAGAAGTCTGCCCCACAGAACAGAGTTGCTCAACAGCCCACTAAATGTTCTGAAAAAGGGTAAGAAAGTATTCTCCAACTCCAATTCTCTTTGAAAAAATTTATATCACAACGTTTTTTTAAGCCTTTTTTTACACAATTAGAGCAGTGTTTTAGGAAAGGAAGTCTTTCTAGTGATATTTAACTCTCTAGCTTAAGGAGGCAGGGAAATAAAATATACTCAAGAGAAGGAGGAAGGGAGCCCTGGCTGACGTGACTCGGTTGGTTGGAGCATCATCTCATCAACTGAAATGTCACAGGTTCGATTCCCACTCAGGGCACATGCCTGGGGTGTGGGTTTGGTCTCAAAGTTTGGGTGTGAGCAACCAATCGATGTTTCTGTCTAACATCAAGTTCTCTCTCTTTCTCTCTCCTTCCCTTTCTCCCTCTCTTTAAGGTCAACAAGCATGTCCTCAGATGAGGATTTAGAAGAAAAAAGAAAAAGTAGGAAGAGAAACTAAAACACAATCCTTGGCTACCATTACACAGGTACAGTCATCATGGGAGGAACGGAAGGAATAAAGACAAACAGAGCCCAGGTGAGGCTCTGCAGAAACCAGAAGCTTCCCTGTAGGCTCCAGGAAGAAATGGGGCTCGGTTTTGCACACGGGGCATTCCCATGCACAGAGTGTGCACACGGCGCAGCCTTCAATCTCAGGTGCTACCTCATCAGATGGCCGCCTCCGTAGACAGTTTGGCTCAAAGTTATTGATCCTCAGGACCTGGATGGCCCTTTTGATACTGAGATGATGCAGCACGCTCACGACCTTCAAAGACAGTAAGTCATCCTGCAGAAAAGAGCAAACAGTGGAGCTCGTTGAGCAGAAGGACCTCCTCAGGGAAATCTCAGACAACGCACAAAGGAGCAGAGCCCCTCCACCAATAGGCCCTGAGGTCCTGAGGTCCTGTCATCATTTTCAATGCCTTTATTCAAGAGCAGGACACCTTTTCTTGTTCCAATAAAAATATTCTCCAGGACCCCAATATTCAAGAAAAGCAAAAGTCACGTTGTTCCAACTCAACTGACTTCCACCTATTTCTCTCCCTTTCAGACATTCCGAGATAGGATTATGGGACCCCTCAGCTCTGAAGAAAAATTAGTTTGAAGGCACTTTCTAGGTCACTACAAAAGGTGGCCTGCTTTGATAAAGCAGAGCACTAACAGCAAATGATGCTCACTGGTGAGTGAGGTTCATTCCTGAGCTAAGTACATACCAGTTTTGAAAAAACCCAGAAGAGTGGGCACATTTTACTGTCCCCCTAGCCTCAAGAAATCTCTAGTTCTAGATTTTTATGCCTTAGCTAGCAGACATTGTGGAAATTCTCAAAACTGTACCTCAACCAAAGCAAAGGTCTTCTTGTGGGTTGAGTATAAAGAAACAAAGTTATAAGTATCAACACACAGCACCAATCAATTCCTTCAAGGAATAACTTTTGCCAGTCTGTGGTTACTGGGCATATTTCAAACATACCAAACACACCCAAACAAATGATTTTAGAAGAAGGCGCTGTGGGGGCAGTGTCAAGATAAGCACGGCCTCCTTCCAAACACACCCAGAAAACAAACAGGGCAAACATCCATTTTAGGCACACCTTACTGATAACACGTTTCCTGTGAAGAAAAAAAGTATTATAAAAATATTTTTAAAATACTAGGCTATCAAATCTGAAAGGCTACTAACAGAGCAAAAATTCCTTCCTACATTTTTTCTGGGTTAATTTCTTAAAGGTAGTGTCTTATAAATTAGAAAGGACATTTAACATATTTGAGGCATCCATCTAAAACATTGCCGTGTGGGCTATTTTCAACTTAAAGTCTATCGGATTTTCTAAAAAATGCAAAATGTTTATAATGTAAATAAAATGTAATTATTTTAGCTTAAGGGATTTTAAAAGGAGGGGTCATTTCTTTTTTAATCAAAACATTTTTTCAGATTTTAAAAAATCTTTTATTTTTAAGTCTTAATTTTAGATTTACATAAGAGTTGCCAATAACAGTACAGGTTCCATATGCCCTTCACTCAGCTTCCCCAATGCTAACATGTAACCATGGTATATTCATTAAAACCAAGAGATTAACCTAGATAATAAAATTACCTAAACTCCCGACTTTATTCAGATTTCAACCGTTTTCCATGAAGATCCTTGTTCTGTTCCAGGATTCCAGGATCCAATTCAGGATGCCACGTAAAAACAGATTTTTTTTATGACTTAGAACTTCTGAAGTCAGGTTTTCTTAGGTAATTTATTATAGCCATGAAAGTTATGCATATACCTTTCATGATGGGAAGCCTGGATTTGCCCACATTCTCAGGAGAACATACTTCAACCCAGATATGCAGACAAATATTTACTGAGCTTGCTCCAGGCAGAGCTCTGACTATTAAGAACAGGTATCTGGAAACAGCCTGGGGTCAAATGCTGTACAATTTTCTACCACTATCCAACTGTGGAAGCTTGGTCAAGTTTACCTGATTTCTGGATTCCTTCATTTCCTCATCTAAAAACTGATGAAAATAAAAGTGCTAACTCAAGAATTGTTGACACTTGAGTGTTAATCCAAGTAAAGTGCCTGGCACACAGTAAATGTGCAACATACCCCCTGTTAGTGTTGCATGATGTGCCCGCCAAGATATGGACTTTGGTTTGATGATAGAGAAGAAAAGAAATCCCATAAATTAAATTTAATTTAAATAATTAAATTAAATAATTAAAACCATTTAAATAATAGTACTATGGAATATAGAACACGTTTTCCTGGACTCCATCTCTCCTCTCTGTTGTCAAGTCTATCCATGGGATGAAAGGCTGGGTGTACGGAACCATATGTAACAGAGGAATCAGAGTGAGAGGCTACCTTTCCCTACCTCTTTACCCCAGTGGCTCCTCTCCTAGCAGAACTGGACAGGAGTGGGAAGGGTGAGAGAGCTGTAGGTAACAGTTCTCAAAAGTGGGAGGGCAGAGAGAAGAAGGCACGTCTCTATGGATTTCTGGTTAGGAGGGTAGTCTTTTCTGAGTGGTCACTGCAGACAGGACTACGTAATTTAGAAAACTGCCAGGGATTCAAAATTCCACACTCTATTTTTTAAACATCTTTATAATTAATATACCATAGATATAATTCATATACCATAAAAATTCACCCATTCAAAGTATACAATTTGATGTCTACAATGTTGAATATACACAAAATCAACTTTCTGGATAGTTTCATTTAAATTAGGTTTCAAATTTCCCAAGGCTGTTGCAACGACCAAATCCTACAACTTCAAGATAACAGGAAATATTCCTATCCTTTTTCTCAAGTTAAAGTAAAGCATTCAATCTCCGGTGGAATCATGGTGAAAACATGGTATTTTGCTTACTCTATTCCTGTAGTTTTCTAAGAAAAACCCTAGGAGTGAATCACTGTAGAGAGCAGGACCAATACAATGGCATTGGTTTGGTCAAGATAGCGTAACATATATAAAACAAAGTGGAGTCACTCATGTCAACCAAGATGGCTGTCAGTCAGCCATGACACTTTGGTTCAAGAGAAAAACTACCTAAGTCAGAGCAGACACATCTGGTGACGAGACACACTTAAGATATCTGCACACATGGTCAGAAAAGCCACGTCTGCAGAGCAGGACCACCCACAGACAGGCTCCTGGGGAAATTCCATACTTGCCATCAGGGGTGCCAAGACACTTATCAAAAAGACCCAGAAGAGTGGTGTACACCACTTTCAAGGTATAACTGAGGCAGGCTCCAGACCACTGCAGAGACAGCCGAGCTCCTCACACCACAGTGCTGCTGCACGCCCCACTGTTCTCCCTCGGCATCGGCCGCTGGAGGCTCTGCCCTGGTGGACTGACTTCATCTCTGCCCTGCTGCCCACCTGGCTCCAGAGATCCTTCCTGGCAGGATGCTGACCACTCCCTTGCCCACCATGCTGTCTCCCGGACCTGCAGCCTGAAACTCTGGAACTTGGGTTTGTTATCCCCCATTGATCGCTCTACATGTGCGTTATAGTTCTTTTAGATTGTTAGAGTGTGAGCAAGATATCAATGTTATGTTGATGTTCTATTTTGAGAGAATCTGCATTCAATAAAAGCTGAGTGAATAGCATAGTTGCCATGTATGACTCTTGTCTATTCCTTCATGCCGGGCTGCTCAGCAGGCAGCCAAGCAGCTGCCCAGCTGACTTACAGGAAAGACTGTGTCACGAACATACACTCGTGACAATCACTTACAATGGTCATGTAATGGAGCATTCGACCATCCACCCGTCCTTCGTCAAACTGGGTCTTGTACTGGGGGAGGCCGATGTCATCCAACCACCCTAAAGGAGAGAAATCTGTATTGTTAACGTGCCACAGAAAACCTGTGCTTGTGATTAAAAAAGAAAAAGCAGCATTATTTATTTACTTATTTACAAACTTAAGAATTTAAAACCTCTTACTAGTGACCCAGTTGAAATCCAGCTTTCCATGATTGGTTTCCTCTTCAGATCCCAGAGCTTGCAATGCCAGCTGGAGTTTCTTTCGATGAAGTGAATGCTTGATTCCAAGTTCCTGAAATAATAAACAGAAACACTGGCTTTACAATTCTGTCAATATGGGCTAGATGCCACTGGCAAAGGATGCAAATTCCTCCAAAATGAAGCCAGCATCAAAGAGCCAACAATTACTTTAAATCAGAATACTAACTCAGGCTAGTAAAAAGTTGCTGAACAAAAGGCCCCTCGAAAGCCAAAAATCACTGCAGTTAGTTAGTAGTATGTGAGACATTTACTGGTAGGCTCCTCCTTTGCAAGACTAGAACCATAGGAAGCATAAGAGGAATTCTACTCTTATTTTGTGTAAAATGTTAAATAATTGGGAAATAATTAGGAAGAACTGTTAAATAATGGAACATAAAATGTAGACCTCTTTTTTTTTTCCCTTTGCAAAGTGAAGTTGGAGTGCATATATTACATTGGGGAGATGGGCTAATGACGAAACCACAAAATGATTTTGGGAAATATGAGCTTAAGATTTATTATTAGGACTATACAATTATTTTTCATTAAAATGTCCAGTGGCTTAAGTGTTTCATAAGGAATCATTACAACCAGATCCTTTGTTTTTAGCCCATGAAATAAAATAAGCGTGAAGTAGGAAACTCAGACTTTTTCAAGAGCACTTACTGGCTCCTCCCATTCCACGTACGGTGCAGAAAACAATCCCGCATTCACACTCTCCATCTCTCTCTCAGCACCCACCATGTAAACAAAATAGAGAAGCAGTCACCTTCTCTAGATCTTGTTGAGAAGCCTGCAACAGTGTCTGGCCAGATGTAATCCAGTGCTTGCCAGAATTCAGGTAGGACCCTAAGCCCTGTTCCATAAGCCAATTGCAAACCTGCTCCTTGGTCCATTTGGCAAACGGCATATCCAAGTCACTATAAGAAGAAAACGAACAATTGCATGAAAAAGCCAATCCTGTGGCTTCTCATCAAGGTTGAACTGTATATTCAATAGATGCGGGAATTTCCTGGTGATAAACATTTAACCATGAGAAGCTTAATTATCAGTATGTATTTGGAAGAGGAAGTGGCACTGGAGTTGAAAGTGACCTTGTAAGACCACAGTCTTCATTTCAAATGAAACCACAGAAAATTCAATGTGTTTTAGCAAAAACATGTTCTACAGAAGACCGAGCTGAACCAACAAGTCTAGTCATTGTACAAGCTTCAACCAATATTGTTTGAAGACTGAATTCCCAAACAGAAAACACTAGGTCAGATTAAAAGAAACTCAAGTCAGACTTGAATTTACTTAAGCAGAATTATGGTTTCTCTCCAAATAGTAATCAATGAGAAGAGGGCAATGTGCCATCGCTGAATATAAGAAAGCATAATCAAAGCAAATTTCTGTGTTCTTTTACTAGGACACATAAATAGTATTTTTGTTTAAAAAAATGTGGTGATAAACATGGCTATTTTTTTTTTATCAGCACGAGGAGGTCCTCTACCGTGTACAAAGAGAACATATGGCAAACAAGACAGCTCAGTATTTGAAGAAAGCTAAAGAAAGTTTCCGCACTGATGAAGCTCAGTCTTCCGCCGGAGTGGGAGGGACCATGTTTTAATAGCTTTCTAGCCCATGATCACCTGTAGAAGATTATCAATGCTTTCTGCTCTTTGTTTGCCAACCCCACCCTTTTTATGCTCAGCAGGTCAGCACGGCAGTTCCAAACCAGCCCTGAACTGTGAGAAAGGTGTAGGAAAATTTCTTAGAGTTGTAAGAAATAAAACATTGCATAGTCCTAATAAATTTAAGATTTCTGATAGAACTGATGTCTGTAAGTGCTTTTAGACTCCATTAGTCACTAATAGTTATTGAAGAGTTATTATTTATGAGAAACTTAGGGCATATAAACAACCACTTTTGGGGGCAAGGTACTCATCCATACCATGAGAAACAGAGGCACAGAGCATGAACGTACTTGCTCAAGGCCCCCCAGTTAACAGGCAGTGCTAAGGCCGGAAACCAGATCCAAGCAGTCTGCCTCTAGAACCTACTCTTGCACACTATACATTCCCATCTTTGCAAGGCTACGCTTTAGAGTATGCATAATTATTTTCTTTGAAAATTCAAATCCAATAGTCATTCCAGTCCAAATGTTGTGAACACTTTAGCTGCGGCTCCTCACCTAGCTCACACAGCCCACATCTTCCGTACAGCTGCTCACCAACCACTGTCAAATTATGCTGCTCTAAAGATGGTGGGCACTTCCACTAGGCATGGCAGTGAACAACGAAGTCGATTGTGTGGCCCAGGGACAATCTTAACCCTGCAGTTGCTTACGAGGCCCTGATGCTTGGGTATGGTTGTAAAAGTCCATTAGTTTGGCTGTTCTTACCTATTAGATTGTCCCAAGTCTCGAGACCAGCCCAGTCGGGGCCCAGCAGTTGCCCTTGTCCCTCCTCTTTTGAATTCAGTTTCGGACATGTCATCTGGGTTGAATGTAGTCGACTGACTTCTCCTAAGTCTAAAGAGAAGATACATCACACATCACCTTGTATTAGACCTGCAGAGGCATTAGACTTTAATCAGAATATTTTTAACTGGTGCAGACATTTGAGCTACTTCTCTTTGCATGTCATTAAAATAAACATTTGGATTTCAACTTTGAGACCCCACGAGTTCATGAATCCCAAACTACAGTTCCTTCCAGTAGAGGAACACAAAAGCTTTATGATTTCATATTCGTTTTCAGCCAATTTTCCATTTATTATTACATTTGAACAACATATAACACAAAGCCCATTCCACTTGTTCACTCTGTTACTTACTTTCCAAAGAGTTTCATGATGCCTCTGGATTTCTTTTTGGAATCTGGAGATGATGGGGATACATGGAAGGGACTGCTCCCCTGGGAATCTTTTGGCCGAGGAGATACACCAGCCAGGTCGAGGTGCTCAGCTGTTTCCTTTTCTGTTTCAGCTATTCCAAGAACAGAATACAAACTCAACGAATTTCAATATATGAAATGAACATGACTAGATGTTAACCTTCTCTGCTTTAACAATTGGTGAGAATTCTTCTGTTGATCTACACATCAATGATTTACAAAGAACACCCTACAAATATTAAAGAAGGAACACAAGTGTATGTTCTACTCTTTAGTCAATTGTGTATAAAGTCAATTAACTTAGAAATTACAACCCCTTTGAGATTCAAAGGTGTGATAGGATTGCCATTTTCTTTTCTTGAGTGATTTAATTCATAACAAAATCATTCTCAATCTTGCTACACCATTTGGTACTGCTATCTCCTACATCCTTCAAGCTCATCATCTCCTTTAGCTTCTTGTTGTGACACTCTCCTACATCTGTTATCTGATAGTTCCTTCTTTTCAATAGCACCCTGTTCTCTCTTCCTCCCCGACTCCACTCTATTTCTCTCCAAGATTCTTTCTTAAATTCCCTTGGCAGGATCTTTGAAAAGCTCACCCATTTTATGCTCAGCACTAAATGATGGCCTCACTCATGGGTGAGCAGTTGGCATCAAAATCTCCAGACCTCATCTTTCTCCTCAGCCTCAGGACCTGAATGCTGTATATATTCCCAATTTGGTGTGCCAGGGACATCTTAGACTTGGCAAACTTTCCATCCAATTTTCCTGAGTCTTAATTTCCTCACATAAGATTTCAGTAATATTAATTAATGCCCTTCTTACACTCCAGTTCAAACTCTGTCATTTCCTTTTCATTTCTTCCTTACCTTTGGCATTTATTTCACATCAGCTGCCAAGTTCTGGCAATTCTTTATTCAAGAAATTTATTTCTGTTTATAATCTATTATATCCTAGGCACTGAGAGAAGAATGAATGCAATGTGTTTAGATTTTTCTTCTGATATAAAATTAGCACCTGTTGATTGTGGCTTATAAAAATAAGACCCAACTTTGCCACTCCCAGATTCCCAGTCATTAACTACTTTAGTTCGTTCAGTTGTTCCTTAATGGGTGTCCTTGCCCTAGCAAACACAAGGGCTACTCTTTCTTTAATGTGACGCTTTACGCTTTCATAGAGGAAAGTAGGAGTTGTGTAGAAATCACAGAAGCAGTGTCTTAGGAAGATACGAAGGGTGCAGGAGTTGACTTTTCTAGGAAGCGGAGCTGTGGTTACAGGTTATAGGAAGCAGCATTTGCCTCTTAGCATCGACAATACCTTTCTTTGGAGAAAGGTAGCAAAACATTTGAAAATAGTTGTCTGAATCAGTTTAGTTTATTTATCCAGTGTTCATTCTAGACATTTAAGGCTGAAAAGAGAGAGGAGTCGCCTTTGACGACCCACGTGAATAGGTATGTGGACACCTGCACCAGGTAACAGACTCGCTGAGAAAACCCAAAGGGGCCTTTCCATTCGAAAGCTACAGCCATTTGAAAGCTACAGCCTCGGTGGGTATTGGCATCCCTGAAATGTTGCCCTCGTTTTGAAAGCATCTCATTTTTATTTTTAGGATTTTTTTTCCTTCTGTACCCTGCCTTTTAAAGAGGAAAACTGAGCTTCCTCCTCTCAAAATTGCTTTGGAGACAACTCCTCAAATAGCACATAAAGTTACCTGTGACATGACTAAATGTTACCTCCATCTTCAAAGCAATAAAATGTCAGAAGAACATTCCCCCAAGTCAGTCTAAAAAACTATTTTCAATGTCTTCCACAGGCCTCCCTATGTGGCTAAAAACATTTCTTTTTGGAGCCGGTGGAAAACGGAAACATGAAGGAACTGCAAGGACCTGGGCATTAGCGTGAGAGGAACTGTGCTTCAGGGGTGAAAGCTGGACTTCGCAATGCAGGACATGCCCGCCCTGCTCTCCAAGGGACACTGGGCGCCTCCGGATCCTCCAGAGCTGCTCGCAAGGTGGCATTAGCATTGCTCGAAACAGCATTTCTGCTTGGAAGCAAAGGTTCTACAGAGAGTCCTTTTTAGCAGAAGGTGGAAAGAACACTCTGGAGTACAGAACTACATTTCTTGAATGCTGCCAGCTGGCTTTCTAAGATCACAGATGCCAAGCGCAGGGATTAGCTTGGCTGGGAGAGTAGCGCTGGCCAAGGCTGGCATGCAGGGGTACGGTACCTAAGGTGGGTGCACTGGCACTTCGTTTACGATCTTCAGGTATCCCAACAACGCACACAATCACACGCAGCCCCATGGAGAGAACACAGGGGAATGACAAAATGAAACACAGGTCAGACTCCTACTCCCAAAACACACACGGTGGGAGGGATGGCTTCTGGCGTTCCACACAGAATCCATTCACAGTGTCAACACGGGGTTAACTGATCCACAGGCGGGAAGCTGTTTATAATGAAGTCAGAGAAAATCGGTCTTCTGTTTACACCTCAGAACAGAGTGCAGGGGGAGAGGTTACACAGTGCTACCTTCATACCACTGAATCAAATCCACAGAGGCATTTTTTGCTAATTTTCTCCCTATGTCATTCACCTTCATTTCTGAGAAAAAGAAACGTATAAATAGATAAATAAGGGAAAGGAGGAGATTGTTCTCTTCCTGGTTCTGACAGAAGTAAGGCAAAGGCAGTTTGGCCATACGTACCCAAGTTTGGTGCACTTGCTGTCCTCTTGTTACTTTTTATTTTAAAAAAGCCACGACCAAAGGAAGATCTGGCCTTTCGAGTGCCAAAGGGGTTGTCATCTGTGGAGGCATCGTGTCCTGGAGGTTTGGGAGGGAGACTCCCAAATGGGCTGTTGCCTGCCAGAGCTTTATCCTGGGAGGGAAGTAAACATAAATGAAACACAGCACCAACGCACATAATTATCCGTACATGCCAGGCACAAGACTAAATACATTACACACGTGATTTCATTCAAAAGAATAAAAAAGCCACTTAAGAAACAACAAAAAAAAAAACAGGCCGTTGCTAACCTACACTCCACATGTGTAAGTGTTAGGGATTTTACATACGAGGACAGATACAGAAATTCTCAAATATTATTTGACTCATTCTCCAAAAAAACATGGAGACACAAACCCAACACAGCAACAGATTTCTTGCTTTCCCAACAACTATGACACAGATTAGGCTACAATATAGTTTGCATTCATCATAATATAACCACATATAAGCTCCATGGAACATAATATAATTATTCTACAGAGTAGGCATTAGTCCCAAGCTTCCATACAGGCAGTATAAGATGACTGTACTACAACTATTTTAAATATTCTTCTCAAAGAATAATAAAGGCATAATCAGTAACTGTTTAAAATATATTTTTGAAATGGGTTTCTAGGACATATTCATATCTTGCTTGGGAGTTACTATATTTGATCAACAATTTTCAAAAACTGTGATACATTCAGATACACTTAACTAAAACTAAATTTGCTATAATTAATTTTTTCTTGGTTGATTCAGAAGCTACTTCAGATTTCTACAATATTTCAAGGTCTTTACCAAGAACTTCCATTGTGATTAACTTATGCTTTTCAATGCTGCTTATTTTTTTAGCTTTCTGGTTATTTGAATTGACAATTCCAGTAACATGGTCTTTTATGATGTTTCAGTATTATGCAACAATGCCCTCATCTGCATGTTCTCACTTCTCTAACATGTTTTGTCCTGTTTCATGTTTTTGCAGAGGTGGAGAGAAGGGCAAGGGGTGTAAGCTTTTAAGGTGGCTGTTTCTTTTACTCTACGTCTCCACTGCTCACAGTAACTACAAGTTTACAGATGCCACAATTTAGTGGCACTAATATATCTATGTCTTAGCACTGATGCCAAAATCACTCAACTATAGAACTGGCAAGGCAAAAGGAACTGAGGGTGACTTCCGTCACCACCGAGCCATGACCGCTGTCCGCGCTTCGTCAGGTGCACCTACGTTATGACTCCAGGCACTGAGAGCCCACAGTCAAGGGGCTGCAACGGGAAGTCGTCTGTCTACCAGACAGTAACCTTTGTGAGGCGAATGACTGGAAATCAGAGAAGGAATGAAGAACCAGAGCCCACGCCAATGATGTCTTTAAAAGAGCAAGCGTTTGTTGCGCAGGGGGACAGCAGTTGTATAAAGTAAACTGCTGGCTACCTAAGAAGGGCTCTCCGTGAGGTCTAAGTTCAGCATTTTGTTTTTGTTTTCCCAATAACTCACGGGGGTGAAGTTCATGTAACGTAAAAGTAACTAAACAGTTCAGTGGCATTTAGTATATTCACAATGTTGTGCTAACCACCACCTTGATCTAGTTCCCAAAACTCCTCCGTTACTCTAAAGTAAAACCCCTCATCCATGAAGCAGCTTCTCCCCATTCCACTCTCCTCCATCCCCGGCAATCCCCCATCGACGTGCTGTCCCTATGAATTTCTCTATTCCAGGTACGTCACATGAATGGAATCATACAATATGTGATCTTTTGTGATCTGGCTTCTTTCACTTAGCATATTTCTGAGAGTTTTGGTTTATTGGATGCTTTAGAAATCGAAAACATTTTTACATTGTAATCTGGACATAAAAAAATTACCTCTGAAGGCTTCTGAATGGGCTCCTTTTCCTGTTCAAAACAACAACAGTTAAGGCTGTTATAGGAATCCTTTATATGTTCAAAATTTGTCACATGCAATTCCATAAATTAAGATAAATTTACATATATATGTATGTATGTGTATGTGTATATATCTCTCTCTCCCAGCCATAAAATCTCAGTTTCATTTATTTCTGACAATATTTTATTATTAAAGTATCTATTTTTGGTTTTATGTACTACTTTCAATCCTTCCTATCATACTTCTTGATATTTATCCTTAACCATGGTATCTAATAATTTTCCGTTAGAGAAACCACAAGATCTTCTTAAGAGTTTTATTTGCAAAATGAAAAAAAGATGAAGGTCCCTAAATATTTTCTTCTCAGGATAACAGATTAAAAAAAAAACCACAGCACCAACCCCATCTGGCGACTCCTTCTTCAGATTGCCCAGGCTGCTAGACTTCTGCAGACTTGAAGTTCTAAAAATAACAACAACAATATTAATTAGAATTAATAAGAAGTGGCTCTGGTGCCACTGTTTTCAAGTAGAATATCTTGGAAAGAAACGAAAATTGTGTGTGGGTTGAATCCTGGTAATAAAAGAAAATCTGGATTCAGGCAGTCACTTATGTGCTTAAGTAAATTACAACATTTAGTTCTTTTAAAAGCAGGGGTGGTTAACTGTCCTGCCAATAACTCTAAATGTCCTGCACATGTTTGAGTAGCTGGAAAAACACTTAGGACCATCCTTGTGATGTCAATATTTGAAAATTAAAACCAGTGTTTTCCATGGCCTAGTGCTGGATCCTGTGCATGCATCCATGGACGCCGGGAACTTTTTAAGTGCTCATGTACTATTTACATATAACCCTTCCAATTAAAATAAAGGATGAAAATTTTACTTTTCAATTCATAAAGAAATCAATTTTCTGAGTCTGACAGAGTTCTTTATTCTATAATTTTTTAATTTTAAATATATTTTATTGATTGTGCTACTACAGTTGTCCCATTTTTACAATTCTAATCAAAGCACGATGGAGGACTCCCTACTGCTATCCATACAATTCACTTGCTGTCTTGGGGGAGGCAAAGAGGCGCTGTAGACATCAGAGACATTCTCCTCCACATAATTAGCACTCAGTTTGACAGAGCTGGTCTCACTCAAAACTGAAGGTAGGAATATGTGACCAGTCTAAAGAGAGAGAGAAAAAAGTAATACCTTTGCTCTAAAAAAGAGAAAAGTATAAATATACAAACTTTTAAAAGGCATTTGTCATGTATTCATGTGTAAATAAGCTGCTAGAAGGGTCGAGTACCAAATAAAGTAAAAGATAATGGTGAAAAAAGATCTCATCTCCGAGTACTGCACGAAAAATAGATTTCCCTAATTTAATCCAGACTTTAATTTGGATAAACGTAGATATTAGGTCAGTTTATCAATTTGAAAGTGAAAAACCCACTGTAGCCTTTCTAGCCATCACATCATTCTCTGGAGTTCTTTTCCGCAAGATTTAAACTATATCAGCACAAAGATAAAATTACAAGCACTGAACTTCAGATGAAGACTGGTGAAGGTGGCTATGGTCTACAGCAGGGGTGTCAGACTCATTTTCACTGGGGGCCACATCCGCCTCGCGGTTGCCTTCAAAAGGCCGAATGTAATTTCAACTCCTTAACAGTGAAGGGTTAGTTATATGTATACAGTCCTAAAATTACATTCGGCCCTTCAAAGGCAACCGTGAGGCGGATGTGGCCCCCGGTGAAAATGAGTTTGATGCCCCTGCCCTACAGGAACCTGACACGAGAAATGCTAAATGAGCAAGTATTTCTTTGTTACCTTACACCGCCCCCCCAACCCCCACCCGCCGTCAATCATTATAGCTGCATCCACTCAGTCAGGCCTCAGAGTGGTTCACGTTCAATATTGGTCATTGTGAGCTTAACAGAAGCTTCCTCTCTCCCAAGTACCAATCACATTTTTTACCTTCAATCACATAAAACTTACGAAAGACTATCACACAGCTGGGTTTCAACAGCAGCACCAAGGATTCTTTTTCCATCACTAAAATTAAAAAAAAATAGTATTTATGAATTTTGTGAAGAAAAGACCATATACATCCTAAGTGAACAGAATTATGAAAACAACTGTGCAAAAAAAGCTGTTTCTTTCTTTTTCCCTTTTTTGGATCTTCCATTTTATTTTATTTTGTCTAATTGTAAGATCAGGCATTTAATTTGGGAACATGTTCCTCCAAAATCCTATCTGTGCAAAAACTTTGGTGTCCCTGTCCTGGCCCTCCACAGCCAAGTCCAAACAGCCTCAGGCACACGACTGTCGCTATTCTGCCTGCAACCCTCAGTCGGCCACCCGACACCCAGGATGTGAAATTCAAGTTCTGGACACTCCCTCGCTACCCTGACCACCACAACGCCTCAGCCTCATCTCCGATTACTTCTGGCTTCACACCTTTTATTTCAATGACACAAAACTGATTATGGCTCACTGGCATGGGTCTTGCTGATTCTTGCTTCTCTGGGTAAAGAACTGTGTCTGTAAATAACTGTAAAGCACCCTTGCTTTTGCATGATCTACTCTCCTCAACATTTATACAATATTTGCAACATTAGGACATAAACGACATACTTCTCCTCAAATGAAGTCTCTAGCTTAGGAGGCGATTTTGCTTTTTCAGAAGTTTCCAAGCCTTTAGATGTTGGTGATAATGATGGGGTTGAAACCTGCAAGATGCCGGTGTGGAACTGTAAGGCAAAAATAAAAGTCCAAAGTCAATCTGTCACACAAAATACAAGCCAAGGGTACAAAAATTCAGGACATAAACATCTAGAAATGTGAATCAGGAAAAACTTTCTGGAGGAAGGTAATTTTTGAACTTGGTTCTGAATAAGATACTAAATATTCTAAGACATACTAAGTACCATTAAGTTATTAATAAATACAACAGTAAATCCTAACAACTTTAAGTCCTGGTTGAGTTCTTGGCTCTGACATGGAGTAAGTCACTTAATGGGCATCAGCAGTTTCCTCCTCTGTGAAATGAGAATGAAGCCCTGGCCGGTGTGGCTCAGGTGGGTGGGAGTGTCATCCCATACACCAAAGGGTCTTCTTGGGTTCGATTCCCGGTCAAGGCATAGGAGTAGGTTGCGGGTTTGGTCCCTGGTCAGGGCGTGTACAAGACACAACCCATGGATGTTTCTGTCTCACACTGATGTCTCTCTCCCTCCCTTCCCCTCTTTCTAAAATCAATAAACATGTCCTCGGGTGAGGATAAAAAAATAAATACAAATAAAATGAGAATGACAATGCTACATTCACAGGATTGCAAAGACTGATGGGAGCCGGGTAAAAATGCTTTGTAAACAAAGCACTATTTTCACTTTTGTTTCTACCACTAGTCCAAAACAGAATGTTGGTCAAACCAGTTAATCACTATTCTATGTGTGAACAAGCTGATGTACTTCAATCAACAGAAATGATGGAAAGTATAATTAAAACAACTTGTAATGTTCTTTGTGGATATACAACTTAAAACACTTGGCTTAACTGTAACAATATTACAGCAACAGCAAAAACATAAAAAACATTTCCCCAAACAAATGCATTGTATAGCCTAAGGATGGACCTTGTGAAAGAATTTGTATACTCTGGTTTTATTTATAATTTCTGACAACCATAGAGCAGCTAGATTGTAGGCTACATCATGAATAAATGAATGAAATGTTAAAAAAATATTCCAGTAAAAAAACACACAAAACTCATCTCAGTGAGTCGACTCACTTTGGCAAGTCAACCAATCCATGATTCACTTCTGGAAGTCAGCCAGCCAGTCGGGGAGGGACTCCAACCAGCAAACACACTTCTGAATGCCACCCAGTCAACAATGGTCTCACCTTCACATCCACATCCCTCTGCTGCCAACTCACCCCTGCCTCCAAAAGCCCACCAATCCCTGAGCTCCAAGCACCCTAAAAACCCTACATATCAGCTTGGACAGAATGTCCTTGGTCAACAAAGTTCACTTAACTTAAATGACCAATAAATTCAGCTTCATGATATTTGATTCAGTTACTGGGTGGTGGTCTCATCCTTTGACACCATAAAAGGTTATAAAATGTGGAGTCTGTTAAAGTACCCAGACTGGGCCCAAGATGGTGTGGCTCATGCTAAGCCTCTCATCAGCAAACCTGAACTTAACTAAATTTCTGCATTCAGCTCTCCCAGAAAAGGAAGGCCTAGGCCAGCCAATCAGTATTTGCTTGTTCCTACAACTTGCCCAATGGGGCTCCAAGATCTCCCTTTGCTCCATGTAAAGAAAGTAACCCTGCTTTAACCACCCAGCAAATGTCAGGTATGACTTCCCTATTCCTACTCCCTTCTACAAAAAGCCTTTCATTTTGTACAGCTAATTGGATCTCCTTTCTGTCTCCTAGATTGGATGCTGCTGGATTCATGAGTTGCTGAGTAAAGCCAACAAGAACTTCAAATTTACACAGTCGAATTTTGTTCTTTAACAAGTCATATTACTATTATTGCACTATTATTTCTTTTTCAGTGTGGATCTTTATGATTTACCCTGGGCAACTAAGTTAGCCATCCTTCCAATTTCCCTAAGTTCTTATCTCCTTGGGTTCCTAATCATGGGAAAAAAAAAAATCTCCAATAGCAGACTGATTTTCTTGATTTGCTTTCAAACTTCAGGGCTTTAAATCCAACCTCGAATCTCCTTCCCAGCTTTTCTTTAAAAATCAGGCTGAACACCATCAATCCTCATTAAATCATTCTTGCCCTAACCTAAAACAATCTGTCATTAACTCTGCAGCGCACCTAGCAAAGGCCTTTTTTAAGGATATGAGATTACCTGGGTACATCTGACCTGTAACAGCAGCCTCTCTCTATGAATGCAGCACATGCAAAGGCTGTCGAATGGAATTTTTCCCTTCATCATAAATAAATAGTTAGCAGTTGGGGGATTTTTTTCCCCTCTGAAATATTTCTTATTCCTTAACTAATTCCTTTTTTTCTCCAATTTAATTGACATATAACTGACATACAGCACTGGATAAGTTTCAGGTTTATAGCATAATGACTTGACTAATTTATATTCCTCGTGATGAAAACTTTAGGATGTACTCTCTTAGCAGCTTTCAAGGACACCACACCACAGAGCAGTGTTAATTACAGGCATCTGGTTGTTCATTACACCCCCAGTACTATTTATCTCATTACCTGGAAGTCTGTGCCCTCTCATACCAGTCCCCCCACCTACTAACTCCTTGTTAATGACATATTTTAACCCTCGCTTATATTTAAGAGAGACATGTTCATTGTTTTCTCCTTGAATTCATTTTCGTTCAATTCCAATGTTACTTTCTCATTTTAAAATATCAGCAGCAGATATAGAAAGTCAAGATGCCATTGGGTCTCCCCTCATTACGGACAGTGGAGTGGCAGAGAGGAGAGACGACCGAAGGAGGGGCTGTTAAACATAAGGGAGCCAGCGCTGTTTTGTTCAAAAATACAGCTCTTTCCCATTCCTCGTCTCTCCAGACAGCACGTAACATGAGAATTAAGAAATGGATTCAGGATGCTGTCAGGAAAACCGTCTTAAAATGGAGACACGTGTGTGGCTTTATAAAGACCTCAGGAAGATCTAAAGTGGTGCTGTTTCACTGAACCCTTAAAAAAAGACCCAAAACTCTAAAAATAAAGGGATACCCCCAGTAGCCTTACAGGGAACCTGAGGCAGAGAAAGGCTTGTTGTGAGAGCATTTGTGGATATGTCTTTATCTAATGGAGGGAATAACAAATTGATTCCTAAGAAATTCTAAATGTTTAAGACATTGTACCAAATTAGACTAAAAGGGACAGAGATAAAATTATAGAGGGCTCTGATGTACACAGACACTTTTACAGAAAACTACCATCTGCACATGCAGCCTCCTTCCTGTGGAAAAGGAAGGACCACTCTGAGGGAAGAATCGAGAGCCCAGAGGACCAAGTCCTAATAAAGGAACTGGCACCACGCACCTGGCTGGATTTTGGAAGAGCTATGAACTAGTGACACCTCTGTGCCTTCTGCACCCTTTTTAAAAATGAGAGAGACCACAGCACTTACGCTATACCTATCCCACTCCTGTATGTCAGGTGCATGGGGGACAGACAGCTTGTCCCTTAAGTTCCCAGTTCATAAAACTGAATGGAATGGTACTCAAGAAACTGAGCCCAAGAAGATTCATTCACCTGAGGAGCTTCACCCACATCTTGACCTGATGTGGGTGACAAGTTCCTGGGATGCTGGTGCCTAATTGGAATAAAACCAAGGAGTCTTTGGAGAGGGACGGGGTATACTGTGCACGGGAGAGGGATATAAACTATTGTAGCCTGAGAGTGGAGGGGCAGACTTATTTTCCAAATATAGCTGCACCAACATATCGCATCTCCCGTGTTCCTACAGTGTGATACTGCCATTTGTCCATGAAGAGGTAACGGATGTTTCCTCTCTGTGAATCTCGGTAGGCCTGTGACTACAGGAGGAGGGATGCCATGTGACTTCTGAGACAAGTCACAAAAGGTGGTACAGATTCGCCCAGTCCTCCGCTTGGGATGCTCATCCTCAGGACCCAGCCACCACACTGTGAGGCAGCCAAGCAGTCACATGCAGTGGTTCCAGCCGGGGCCTCCGCTGGGGTCCCAGCTGACAGCCAGCCTCAACCAGCAGACAGATGAATGAGCGGCCTTCAGGTGACTCAAGCTCCCATCTTCACGCCACTCCAGCTGCCGCCACGTGGAGCAGAGACCAGATGTTCCAGCTGAACCCCATCCAAATGCATATTTGTTGGCAAAATAAATGTTGTCATTCAAGACACAAAGTTTCAGGGTGGTGTGCAACAGATAAGAGAAAAAGGTATTGGTGGCAATTCGATGGGAAAGTAAATAGTTTAAGACTTTATTCCCCCTCAAGCTGCTTCTTTTGAATCTGAAGAAGTCATAGGGAATTTTATTCCACCACCTTTCAGAGGTGACTAAAATCAATTTCTTTATGTAATCTCACTTATCTCCACTTTATTTATTCCCTATTTAATATGTGGATTATAATACCATATTTAAGAGGACATGTATCTCCAAAGGATACTCATGTTCTTCCCAAATATATAAGCAATTTTGACATTGCCCAGGGCATTTGCTAAAAAGAAGGTAAAAACCCACCCATTTCACATGACAACCTGAAGGACACAAAAGCTGCCAGGACACCCAAGTCAACAATCAGAGGGAGAACAAAGCCCATGTCTTTCCTGCTGTCAACTACAGCACTTTCACTTTCAAAGGCACAGTCTCTGCAAGGTGGAAGACAATACCGAGAGTCTGCCAATACCTCTTCCGGAACACTTGTGTTGAACGGGTCACGGCTGGGAGAGCCCGTGACTGGCGTAGACGACAGGCTTTTCTCCAGTTCCCCAAAACCCTGCGCATCCGGCAAAGTGGAGATGGAACTGGAAGTGAGCGGATCTTCATAGTCACCCTCTTGGCCTAGGAAAAGACAAAGGATGGCAGCCAATTTTCATTTATATTTTACTTATGAAGAAGAATCCCAAATGTATTAAATGTAAAAAAAAAAAAAATTTTTGATCCTCAAAAATCAAAGAGTCAACCTCTGGCATCCCTTGCAAACCAACATGGGACCCAGGTAACATCTTCAACTGCAAGCACCTGAGAGGCCCAGGGGCTTAGGCCACCTGAGTACCCAGCAGTGGTATCAATTGAGCCTGGTGTTAACAGGTGCAATCGCAGGCTCTCAAAATTGAAACAAAAGTTAATTCAGTTCAACAACCCTCCTGTAATTTTGTTTCAAAATTTGGGGCTTTACAAATTTCCGTTTAGAAATAACCAGGCTGAGGAATAACAGTGGTTCAACAAACTGATTCTGAACAGCAACAGAGTAACCATTTAAACAACTCAGTTTTATTGTTACTGTGCTCCTGGAAAGAAAAAAAGGAGAAAAAGAGATAACGATCTTTTGATCCCTTAAGAGGATCCTTTTATTTCATTCATTTTAAAGCACAAACAACAGCCTAAGGAGGAAAAGCAACCACATAGCCACCAAAGCATCAACGTGAAGAATTCTTCACATCTCCAGAAATGAAAAGGGTTCCGTGTGTGGAACAACATAGGGCCAGGTGCTCCTTTTTAAAAATGCAGAGTGATGTTTAAAACTCTGACCTCTGAATACAAAATGATAAATCATACACTTGTTTAAAGATGTTAAACTAGACATAGCTTCTTAAATTAGATTTAGTTAGACTTCCATTCTAATTTTATTACAATTTAGGTTGTGTTAGGACTGTGTGAGAATTAACTAAGTAAATATAAATTATAAATCCTAGTGAGAAATCATTGTTAGGTAACATTATCAGAATAGGACACATTTTGAGTAGTTTGTGAAAATCTGTCCTGTTGTACATGGTTTAAAACTACCTCCTCTAGTTACACATTTATATGCTTCGAAAAAAGATTAGAATACATGAAAATGGCCACAGTGATCATGCTAGTGTAATTACAACTGATTTTTACCCCTTTTCTCTACTTCTTAAATATTTTATAATATGGCCAAATTATAGGAGTGAATCTGTTCTTCCTCATTTTTTAAACACAAAAATTACAGTGTTGCAATTCTATAAAGTTAAACAATGTTTCACATGCTACACCTATGTAAAAACTACTTGAAAGTCTGCAATATTCCTTAAGAGAGAGGCTGTTTTGAGGATACAGAGATGCAGAGGAATGAGAACCACCATAAGTCAATACTGATAATTAGAAGCATACTAGCTCATTCAGATATTTATAAAATCTTAATATATGCCAAGACCCGTGAACAAAAAGAAAATCCCTTTTCTTTTTTCTTCCAAAAATGGTGGTCGAAAGCAAGAGTTTCTTCGTAACCTCATTAAAATTTCAAAATTTGAGTGTTTCATGAACACCTTCCACAAGCCTTATTAATTTGCAGCACTTCTTTTTAGAGCAAATAACCCCATCTATGCATTGCTAATAATACACAAGAGAACTTTTAAAGTTCTTAACATTTTTGTTTGTTTTGAATGACTGCCAAAAGCTTTTCTACATTTGAGGACAACCGACTGGCCCATCTACAGATAAAATAATAATAAATACAATAAATTACATAACTATCTTTATTTAGATGTCTTACAGGGTTGTTGTTGTTTTTTTAAACTAAACATAAAGATGAACACAAGCCCACTGAAGCACTCCAGTGTTCCTCTGCTAGGCTTCACTGTCTTGGTAAATGGAACGATCATCCAGCTAGTTGCTTTAGTCAGAGATCTTTCTTGACTCTTTCCTCTTCTTCACTCTCCTCCTCTAATTCAATACATCATCATATTGATTCTAACACCAAAATGTACTTCAATGAGTACCATCAGATCTTTTCCACTTGGAATACTGCAAGAGTCTCTCAAATAGCTTTTCTTCCTCCCAACACAGCTCTCCCACAGTGTTCTGTGTGTTACAAGATCATGTTGCTGACTTGTTAAGCCTCTTCTGTGGATCTCCTCAGGCCAAGTAAGAGTGAAACTCCTCACCTAGTTGGTACTCACCTCAGTGATCCCATCTGCCGCCACCCCAGCACTACCTTCCAGTGACACTGATCTTTTACTTCGCAAACGCACCAACTTCTCTGCATCCCCTCATGCCCACAAAGAAAGGTCTAGCATGTGCTGCTGCACTCTCTCTCTGGAATGCTACCTGATGGACCCCTGAGACTCCTTGACCAACCAATTGGCTGCAGTGTGCTCTTCAGCCTGCACACTTGCGGGCAGGGAACAGATGTGACTAACAATATCATTGAATGAATGAATGAGCTATCTAATTTGGGATGATGGATATGCTCCATAAAAGAAACTGAGGCCAAATATAAAAGATCACGGCCACTTAAAATCAAGTTGCGTAGAAAAACAGGTAGAGCAACACTACCTTTTTTACCCTGGGCCAGTAACACCGAATCTTGCATTTTCTTGTACCTGTTCAGGCACTGTCGAAGATCTTCTATTTTCCGATCCTGTTAATAAAATAAATGATCACTGTTAACACTATGATTTTAAAACAGTACAATATTTGCAACACAAAGATAAGTAGACGTGAATTATTTACATTATTCAAAGAATACTTCTAAACTTTAGTAAAACAGGTAATATCTAGAATATTTTTCCTACGTACATCAGAGATATAGAAAAAGTACCTCTAAATTTAGAGATCCTATCCTTCAGCTGCCATCTTTAAAAAACAAAAACAAAACAAGGTAATAAGATATAAAAAAATAAGGAAAAAAATCAACTTTAATCACTCTTCTAACTTATATGTCAAGTCATATACCTGCTGTCTTTATCAGCTGTCCTTAATCACCACCCGGCCTTTCCCGCCTGAAAACTCTCACTTCAGTTAGTCTCCAGAGACCTATTTACTGAAAACAATGAACACATTTTATCGTTTTTCTCATTCAACCTCATTTGGCACTTGATCGACTCCACTCTTTTCTTCCTCTTCTACTTTTCTTTCCACTCTTTTCTTCTACTTTGATTTCTTAATCCCTTGAACAGATGGATTTTCTACCTCTATAATCCTTGCTATTTACCTGAGCAAGACAATAAAATATAGACCTTTCAGGTTTTGGCCATTGCCCTCTCCTTGTTTCCCATGCCCTCACTGTAGCAGGTTATAAAAAATGAGCTCCCTTCTCTTACACTGATTTTGGGCTTGACCATCTGACCCATTGGGCCAACAGGATATCAACAAATGTGGCTTAAGCAGAGGCTTGAAAAGTATTTGCACATTGGGGCTTCCCCTCTCCTGATGCTCTAGGGCCACTATATGAAGAAGAATAGGCTAGTCTACTGCAAGATGAGAGACCATTTAGAAAAGAGAATCTCAGCTAGGCCAACCTAGACCAGTCTGTCAATCACCAGACTGATCTAGGTGGATTGAGTCACAGATGATGTGAGTCACATCATCCTATGCCATCCAGCCCCATCCCAGTTACTGGCTAACTGTAGAGATCAGCTAAGCCAGCCCATCCCACAAGAAACACTTAGCCAACCCACAGAAGCATGAGAAATAATAGATGTGATTTGTCATGGAGCAAAAGCTGATACATCAACTATAGTTTTAGTCCCCACCAATCTACAATTAACCATGTATTTCTCCTAAAATTGATAAGATTCACTGTCCACCAATCTATAATTCTATATTAATCCTATAATTGATATTTATTTGCAACTTTCTATGAGAAATCTCCTTTTCAGACGCCCCATGAACACATCAAACCAAGTGTATCTAAAACAAAGCTCATTATTTGCCCCCAGTACTTTGGCCTCTGCTTGAATGCCCTTAACTCCTGCAGGACATGCATCATTTCCCCATGGACCCAACTGGAAACTTACTCTCAAGTCCAAAGACTTTAAAATCTTGTTATGCTGTAAATTTCTCTAAAATATCTTTCCTCCTTAACACTTCATTGCCATTACCTTCTTTCAACCCCTCCTCCTTTCTCACCTACATTATCTTAACAGCTTCTTCTTTGTTCTTCCCATTCCCTCCTACCTCCCTGACTCTTGCCTCCAACCTGCCACCAGAGGTAGCTTTCCAAAATAGCTATTTAATCATGTCACTGTCCAAGGCCTTCAACCTAAGATCCCAGATCATTAGCCTAGCGTATAAGGTTGCCTACCATTCACTGCAGCTCTTTGGTTACCTCACACACCCCTCCACCTCTATGTCATGTTCCTGAACTTTCCCCGTATGCACTGGGCTGTTTCAAGCCTTGGTTTTGAAATACATTTTCACTCATGGATCCTTTGCCTAGAAGCCTTCATTTTCCTGATGAACAACTCTTGCTATTCCTTGGAATTCATTTGAATATGCCCCCTTTGAGCCTTCTGAAACCACCAAAATATTGTCACTCTTGGGGAACCTGTAAGTTGCTTGAGCATCTAGTGAGCCCTCATTCAACATCAGGAGTTTTGTTTGTTTTTGTTGCTTTTTAAGGGAGGGAAATTAAAACAAAATGAATGTCAGTGATTTTTTTTCAAATAAAAGCTATGTGGGTAGCTCGCTAATAACTTTTATTTTCATTCAATATTAGGAAAGACCAGCAAGAAAGGTAGGGGTGTGTGTGTGTGTGTGTGTGTGTGTGTGAGAGAGAGAGAGAGAGAGAGAGAGAGAGAGACAGACAATGAGTTTCTTTCCAATAAAGAACAAATAAAGAGAATGAAAGGCAAAAATAAATCAACAAGTAAAACAGAGTAGGTAAGAATTAGAAAAAGAAACTTATGATGAGAGAAAAAGATCGAAACAAACTTCGTTGGCATTGCTTGCTTTTTACTTCCTTGAAATTATTCTTTTCTTGGGAAAATGCCTCCTTATTCTATTGGTTTAGGGACATGAGGGGAGAGCAGTTCTGATGACGGGAGCTGGACCGAAGGGTTATTGTCTGCTGGACCGCTGGTTGGTCCAGCGGTGAAGAAACATATTTCCTTAGGCGGGTCCTGCGGTCGTCAGCAGGATGAAGGGAGGAGAAACCACCAGGGGAAACAAACTCCTGGGCACGTGGCACTGGGCCATCAGGGCTAAAGAAAGCCTGAGGCCACACTGATTTCACGGTGCCTAGGCCTCTTTCTCTGGGATCTCAGCACTCAGGAGAGCTGAGACAAACTATCCTAGATGTGAAAGAGATCAGGAGTACGGAGGAAATTCTGGGCTGGCCAAAAAGTTCATTTGTTTTTTCCCATAAGATGGTTCTAGTAGGGCTTAGCTGTCTTTAACTTCATTTGAAACAATCTTGTTAGACTGTATTGTGACAGCTGTCATAGCGGCGTGTGTTTGGGAAAAACTTATCAAAACTAGTGAAATTTTACGTACCATTTTAGTATTGAAGATGGAAGAAAGTAAGCAACATTTTTGGCATATTATGCTTTATTATTTCAAGAAAAGTAAAAATGCAACTGAAAAGTCAAAAAAGATTTGTACAGTGTAGGGAGAAGGTGCTGTGACTGCTTGAACATGGCAAAGTGGTTTGTCATGTTTCATACTAGAGATTTCTCACTGGATGATGCTCCACTCTCGGGTAGACCAGCTGAAGTTGGTAGCGATCGAATTGAGACATTAATTGAGAACAATCAATGTTATACTATGTGGGAGATAGCTGACATCCTCAAAATACCCAAATTAATCACGTTACTGGTGAAAATGAAGAATGTGTCTTTCACTTTACAGAAAAAACTGAACAGACTTTTTGGCCAACCCTATAATACCATCTGTGGAGAAGAAAATAACATGGCCATGAAGAGGAAAGCTGCCCTCGGCTGCCCCTTTCAGGGGTCACGCAGCAGCCCAGAGTTCCCAGTGACCACCTGAAGGATGTACCATGTACTGTATCTTTCCTCTCATCCGTCACCTGGATATCAAAAACTGATTCAGAACTCAAACATTTTGTGAATTCATGGGGGAAGGGGAAAGAGAGTCATCAGCGGAGCCAGCGCCGCAGGTCTCTATCCCTGTGTGCAGCCACACCACCGCCTGTGACCGCTGACAGGGGCACACTGGGCAGGAAGGGAGAACACTTGCCCTTTAATGTAAGCAGTGTGTAAAGTGTGCTCTTTCAAACTGCAGTAGGTATCTCAAGAAAGTGCATGGAGTGACCCAAATGGTGCTATAATATGTGCAAACATTTAAATTACATCTAGATACCTTTTCTTCATTTGCTGCCATCAAAGACTCCACAGCCTTTTTCATTTTTTGTACTTCAATATCTGAAAATATCACAACATCAAATCAGAAGTCAGGTCAGGTGACGTGTGTGACCGTAACAAGAAGCTACTGACTCTCCCGATTGAAACATTTTAAGGCAAAGACATAACTGACTTGTTCTGTTTGTTTGTCTTCAAAATGTACCATCCACACTCTCTTTTATGGAAAATCTGAAAAATGAACACCTTCTACCTGACCTGCATAGCCATCATTCTAGAAGGACAATGAAGGTTTTCAGGGAGAGCTCACTGCCCTCTCTCAAAGCAACAACAAAACCTTCATGAGAACAATTAAGATGAAATTTCCGTGCTATAACCACAAAAACAGAGTTTTCAAAAAGGAACCAATAAAGCAGCAATGGTAAAAGCAATGGACACAGTGCACGTGGTGACAAAAGCGGACAAACTGATGTTCGGTTACAACCGAGATGGAGACGCCAATGGTGAGAGCCCGATGGGATGAGGTGTTTACATGAGCGGCCATGCTAAGGAGCTGGTTGTGGGTTCCAGACGGGAGGGCGTTAAGGGTGTTGCTTCATCTATAAACCTCATTTCCATATGCTATTCTAAAATCTAAAGGCCAAAGGAGGACGAATGTGATTTTCCTTAAAATTCAATGCTGAAATACAAAAGCATGTTACTTTAATAATAAAAAGCAAATATTCTAAAGATAAGAAGTCAGCCTAGAGTGAAATCACAAATTAACAAAATTGAAAACAGAGAAAAAAATTCAGCTAAAATTTCCTCCTTTTGAGAAAAAACTACTAAAGATAATTTTTTAAATGGTGATGCATCCATCATTCAGGACTGATACAACCATTTGCAATTAAGATATATTCCATAGGAACTGCTTTTCTTTTCTTTCCTTTTTAAAAATAAATTTTCTTAGGCAAATTCTCTTGACTTAAGAAGTCAACATCTGCAGGAGAGAACACTTTGAGGGTTTATTTTTATGCTGCCTTAAATAACCCAGGCTCCATGAAACAGCCTGGATTATTCAATGCAATTAAATAATTGCAATCTCTTTTGTAAGACAATGTGTTTAAAAAAAAAAAAACCTCTTAAACTAGATCTCAGTGAAAAAGTGGGCTACACAACATTGAAAAGCAAAAACAAAATTCAAAACAATCTTTCAACTGTGGTAAACCTCAAAAACAGCAGTTTTTCCTAAAAGTATAAACATTATTCTGCTCTCTGACCCTGCGTTTCCTGGGCCACAGAGAAAATGCCTTCTCATTCTACCATTCTGGGTGCCCTGCTACATACACTGGAATAAAAAGGCTGAATCAGATAAAATTTGCAACAGGATCTTTTACTCCCAGCTTTTCTTTGTTCACCCTTTATTCTGTACCCTCTGAAGAAATGGAGAGCTTATCGGTGAAGCAACTTCATAGTTGTGGTGAGAGAAATGTTTTAACAACACATGCAAAGAACAGTCTAAGTATTACTCTCAGTGAAAGTAAAGGCTGATGGAAATACACCAAAAACCTTACTTTTGTCTTTGAGCTTCTTTTTAAAATTTTCATCTGTGCAGGAAAACCCATTGAATTGGAAGTTAGCATACATTACAACAATAAGTAATATTTTAAAAGCAATATTATTATGTTTCCTTTCACCTAAAATAAAGAGACTCGAATCTGTTCTGGGACTCCAGGATTGGTGTTACACTACATTGAGGTTAAAAACAGCATCTACTGTAATCAAACCAGAAGACTGGAATTTGAGTTACTACCTCTGCTGTTTCATCTTTCTGACCCCTGATTTCCTCACATTAAAATTAGGCCTATGGCCCTGGCTGGTATAGCTCAGTGGATTGAGCGCGGGCCTGTGAACCAAAGGATCGAAGTTCGATTCCCAGTCAGGGCACATGCCTGGGTTGCAGGCCAGTTCCCAGCAAGGGACACATGGGAGGCAACCATACATTGATATTTCTCTTTCTCGCCGCCCCCCCCCCCCTTCCCTTCCCCTGTAAAGATAAATAAATTAAATGTTAAAAAAAATCTTAAAAAAAAAGAAAAATTAAAAAAATAAATAAATAAAATAAAATTAGGCCTATGGAGTACAAGTGCTCCTTACACAGCAGGTGATGAATGGCTAGTTAACGTGGCATTGGTTGGTTTTATTGCCATTATACTTCGACATTTGATCCTCCTGGACATGACTAACACACTGCTTCTGTTGCCTTCAACTCACCACTCAAGTTCAGTAACACTGAAATGGCGTAGCTTGTGCTCAGTGAGATGAGTCCACTGATCACACAGTCAGACGTTAGGCCAGCAACAGCCTGCTGTGAAGTCCGTAAGCACGGGCCCTCGGTCCCTGGGTTTATTTGGTTGCGCACTGGTAACAGGCCATGCACAGACTGGAACCAGCCCGTGGATAGGACTTTGGGGGGCACTGCTCTAACATACCCTCTAGTCCACAAGTCTTACGATTCCATTTTTTCCTTCAGATCCTAAAAGCATGACCTGTTTGTGAATGTCCTTTAAGAACATATAATTCTACATATGCTAAATTATGGAAGGGGAAGAAAACCCCTCTTTCTCCATGTTTGATGATTTAAGTTTTCTGATGGATAGAAAATTGTGATATTTACAGGTATATCAAGCTAGGGTATTCCAGAGCCAGGAAGATGAGAGGGAATCTAACTCAAGCCCCTCACTGAATACTCAATAATGATACCATGTTCACATGACAGATAAAAATGTACCAAAGCTATATTAAGTGCAATTTGTTCTGTTTGAAATGCATCAGAAGTTGCTTTTGCCACAGTATCATTTGTAATAACAAAGAAAGGTTACATTTAACCTAGTGTTCTCAGATGTTACATGCATTTGTATTTCCAAATATAATTCAGAAAAACACCTTTCATTCACGTTATTTTCTATCAATATAAGCTACATTATTAAAAATTATAGTCCACATAAACCTAGAACAAACCTCCTTAATTATAAAAACAATTTTTGGATAAATTCATGCACTTTTCCAAAAACAGATTTAGCCTAATTTTGCATTCTAGAAGACGAAGGGCTCACTGCATGGTAAGAAATTTTCATTCATTTTTCCAAGGATAAAGTTGAGAAAAGAAGAGCCTTTCTTCTCTCAACAGGGCAGACAAGGTTTTTGAATCTCTTTAAGTTGTCTCAAGTTCAGCTTAGAGAAAAATAATCTTGGTACATAGTAATGGTTCCTTTAAATTCTTTTTGACACTCTCTTATATTGCAATTTGGACAAGAACTGTCTCATGGTGATTATTTTCAATTAGCAATCTAAAATAACACCCAACAGAACACAGAGCTGTCCTTCTCCAGTGGCCGACGAAGTTTACAGATCCCCAAGCACAGGGAAGTATCTCGGAGGATGCTCTGTGGTCTTGGGCTTAGATGGCTTCTGCTCTCTTTTCTTTGATGCTAAAATTGCACATCAACTAACATCAGTTTCTTTTGTAGATCTTGGAGGATTTTAACAAAATAAGGTAAGTAGTGTTAATTCTATATTCCTACCTCGATCAAAAATTTCGATCCCTTCTCCTTTCATCTTGCAAAACAATTTTTCTTGTAGCCTTTTCACTTCTGATTCTTTCTCTTCCAGTTGTTCTTTTAAAGATGCCAGTTCATCCTACAAATGATAAATTCATTTAAGAAGAGTTGATTATGCATAAAAGAGAATATGAGAGAGTATGCTCTTAAATCAATAATTAGTTTTTGTGAATAAAACAAAAAACTACAAGAATTTAGATGCAAACTTCAGAAATCAGACAGTGGCAATGATAAACAAGAAGCAAGACAATTATTAAAATCCAATTTATAATACTTATGGTGTAATTATTCCAAGTTTCTTTGTGACCAAATTCAAAAAGAATTCTTTTAAAGTGCAAGTAAGACTAAAGCAGCCCTCAGGTTCATGTTATATTAAATTAGAAATCTGACCAAGCTAATCAAAAAAGATAATCAAATTAGATGTTTAATGTCATAAAAACAAAATAAAATGCAAACTGGAAAATATATATTAAGACTTGCGTAACATTTATTCAGCATTTTAAGGTTGCCTGGACAAGGTAGGGCTTAATTAGTGGGTAAGGTAGCAGGTGATGCACAACTTTAGTCAAATCTTCTGACTAAATAATTTATCTTTATTACTAAGAAAACAGAATAGAATTTTCTACAATAGAAAAAATGGATTTTAAGTCTTCTTTTTTTTTAAACTACATAACTATTACAGATCCTGCATCTAATGTTCTACCTCTTTACTGATGTTTTCACTTTCAGCTTCATTTTGGTAGAGAGTTTTAGCAAATTTAAGCTTTGCTGGCTATATTTAACAGAGAAAATAATTCTATGTGATGCTTATGAATGCACCTTTATTTTTAATTATTTTATTTTATTTTCAGTCTCTAAAGGTATTACATTTAGTACAATGAGAAGATGTAGCTCTTCAATGAAACTAGAAAGTTTTAACTTACAATTTATAGGAGGAGTGAATACCAAGCACAAGAAAGTTTCAGTAGCACTGGCAAGAATTGCTACCCTGTTCTTACTGTGCTTATTCTAAGCTGTCATTTGCATTCACTGCTATAGTTAACCACGGAATACATTCACCTTCAAGAAAAACCCAAAGGAAGAAAGCTGTGTCTACTATCGGTATGAAACAGTTCTTTCACAGGTGAACTTTTGTAATTACATTACCCAGCCAGGGTCTCAGACAGTCTAAGAGAGTGAGCCTTAATTTATATAAATAAATACTTTCATTTACCTGTTTATTATTTTTCACTATCTCATATGTTTCTTTCTGAAAACCAATTAAGGATCGCATTGTCCCTCGAATCAGTTTGAAACATTTTTAAAAAATAGGTGACACAGACAAAATGAACACACACACTGCCGAGAACACCATCACAGCAAAGCAACACAAGCCGGAAAGCAACAAGCCACGGACCCCCGCTCCCCGACGTCTACTGCACCTTCAGTGACTCCCACTTCTGCTCCATCCGCTGCTTTTCATACTGCATCTGACCCACCTTGATTTTCATGCTAGAGAGTTTGGCCATTAAAGACTGGTAGAGAGACAGAGGAGGGAAAGGAAACTACAGATAGAAAAAGATAAGCTAAATAACCAAGAAAACAGTATCAGTTTATAAAGAAGGTTAGGTAATTAAAAGAAATGACAGATTATGCTCTATCAGATTAGTTAAACTTTGGTTTTTATTCAGAATAGCGCTTAAATCAAGAAAGTCTCCAGCTTGGAGAACCATTTCACTCACTTGTAAAATGCCTTCTTTATCATATACTAAGCAGAAAACACATTGCACTCATATTACTGATCACAGATAAGTAGTGGAGTCATTTGCTTAAAAATTTTTGTCATTGAGGAAACTCACTTTGGTTGATTTCAGCTTTTTTTCATACTGAAGTCTTTCACTGTCCATTTCACTGACTCTTAACCTCAAATCATTGATCTCCTGGATGAGCCCCTGTCCAAAAAGAAATAAGGAAATGCATTAGGAAATACCAAAATAGCAGCTTGGAAATCAAGTCAATGATTTTAAATCCTGGTTAAACTTGTGTAAATTAGATTAGACCAATATATATAGATGTTTCTCCTTTAGAACGAGTTTTCCATTTATTTATTTTAAATATTTTATTTATTTATTTTGAGAGAGAGGGGAAGCGAGGGAGAAATAGAAGGAGAGAAACATCAATGTGTGGTTGCCTCACGTGCACCGCCCACCAGGGACCTGGCCCACAATCCAGGCATGTGCCCTGACTGGCAATCAAACTGGCGACCCTTTGGGTCACAGCCCGTGCTCAACCCACTGAGCCACACCAGCCAGGAGAACTATCTTCCCATTTAAAACACTACTTTAAATTCCTAACTCCTCTGTCCAAAATGGTGGGATTATGAAAATTAAAGGTGACTAATTTTGATTAAGAAAGGTAGCTAATCACTTACTATCACTGAACATATATTTCTAGACTAAAATTCACTATATAAACTCTTTCTTTTAAGGTAAAGCACAGAAATTTTCCTTAGTAAAACAACTAGCTTTAGGGTGTTTTCAGTGATATGGTAGATGTATACAAAATATTTTTATAATTTCTTCATTTGTCTATAAAATACAGGTTGTTCATCAATCCAATCTGGGAGAATAAAATGAAATTTAAATCCTTGAAACCAAAGATTCTCAACCTAATTTGAAAATACATTTAGTTTTGTAATATAATTTTATATTTGAAAAAGACAACAATCCCAATGTTTTCATAATACAAACATAATTGGACACTGTTTCTACTGCCACCTTTAAAAAAATCTGATTTGCTTGTAAAATAGTCTAAATATTGTGAGAAATAATGATATATTTTTTTGGTCAGAGCCCAAAGAGTATGCAAATTAAATGAGAACACTAAATACCAACTTTTCCAAAGAAGGGCCCAAATACTCTGTAAAGATGATTTTTTTTTTTTTTTTTACTATGAGCCATGAAGGCCCTGGCAATGGTTAATGTGTTTCTGTTCATATCTCTTACAAGACATTCATTCCTGAGCCGCAGATTCATGGATGATAGAACAGAATTATACAAAAATGCCATTAAAAAATAGAATAATGATGTAAGAAATAAAACTTTGTTAATGAGAAGTTATTCTAAATTCATAAGTACAACCTCAAGAAGACTGGAAAAGGGACGCTACAATGAAAACCACATTCCAGAAAACTCACAGCCTTTAAAATTGTTATTGTTTTACAGCGTTTCTTGTATTAAAAGTATTACCTAGAATTATTATATAATTACTTATTAATATCATTGATACAATGTTTCAATAAGAATTGTGTATTTTCTCCTTTTATAAATGAGGTCAAGAACTATTTGACATCATTCAATAACATTTTAGTTGTGATTTCTTATCTACAAGTTCAAGAAAAAAGTCAGTTTCTTCCATTTATTATCTCCCATTTAGTAATCATCTTTGCATAATATGAGCTCTGGGTGATATTCACTCATCAATCTAGTCTTTTTAATATATATTTTCCCATTTTCTATTGTTAAGAAACAGCTTTGAATTCCTATTAGGTATTGTTGCATTTCACCACTTCCTTTAGAAATTTTGTAGCAATTTTCAAAAGAGAAGAAACAATTGAGGAAAACAGAACTATAAATTGAGATCATTTTTTTCTATTAAAAATAAACTACCCAATTATCCTTTGTGGCAACACTGTATATGAATGTAAATCTCCAACCTAAAATAAACTATATCTTCTCAGGGTAACGCAAGCTGGAAAATCCAAAACTAGCTCCTTAACATAAAACTTTAAATAGTGAAACACAAATTATTTCCAACTAATTTTTTACCAGCAGTTCAGTCCTTTTTAGAAAGAAAATCTGTGTTACCTTCTCCATTTCACTTCTAGAGAAAGGGTGCACTCCATTTCTGACATCTGTGCTCTTACCAGAAGGGGGCACTGTTGAATGATGCTAACCATCTTCTGTCAGCAGTTCCCGAGCCAGACACCTCAATCTTCCAAGGTTTCAAGACTTTCCCCCCCAATCTTTGGAAGTACCTATACATCTTTCCCACTCCAGTGTATTATTATAACTTAATCTCAAATAATCTAAAGATCTAAAGCAAAATTAAAGAATTTTGGATTCATGAAACAGCCAGGGGAACATTTTATTTTTATCCAGGGGACAATATGAGGAAAATGAGCACATTCAATTCAATTTTAATTGTGAAAACTATTTTAATTATGTTCATATATAACAAAGTTTATCAACCACCCCATAATCTTTGGGTATATTCACTCTACATTTTACCAACAGTGTTAAATATTTATTAGAAAATTATCAGGGACTGGATTTACTGGAAGTTGATGACAAGATCACTGTGCATATGACTGAGAATGTATGACTGCAGCATAGAAGCACTGGAAAAATTTATAAAAATGCAGATAAACACAAGAGATGTAAATACTGCTCTAGGATATTACCAAAAAATCATAAAACAGCTACTTCAATTTAGTCCCAGCGTTTGGTTAACATTTAATCTCCAAATTACCCACAGCCATGCAGGTTGAGACAACCCCTAAACTCTGTGTATATAATGTAGAAGGCCACCTCTCAGTATCCAAATAGTGTACCTCTTCCCCTGCACCAGAGTCGGCTCCATGCCAGGTCATCTACCTGCTGACTGAATTCCACTCTTGTGTTATGAATGATAGTAAGAAATATATTTTCAAAGAAAGCACAAAAGCAAAAACTTTAAAGAAATTGGGTAATGTCTTAAGTTCTAAGAGCCCCAGTCTCCATCAAATGAGACACATGCTCATACAGGTGATCGACAAAGGACTTCATGGTGAAAACATGCACCAAGTAGGAATGTCCTTTTGCTACTGAGAAAGACTTTCTGTTATAGTTAGATCTTTGACATTATAATGTTGAAAACAGCAAAGAGACAAACCTCATTCAATACAAACCTAGGAAGGGCTTTCAAACAGTGCACAAAACATATAATGTACCTCATATCATGACGGGTGTAGTCACCATGAAATACATGTTTGAAATGAAGAAGGGCAAGGGAGAAGTACACAATTTCTACTCCTCTCTCTTCTTGGTACCCATTTGCTAATCCAATATGACATCTCTTCACACCCCAATCAACAAAAAAAGGAAGAAGAGATGGCCATAGTAGAGAGGAATTTCTGTAGCCTTTTATATTTCTTTTCAAATAAATTTCAAATGGATATGCTCTCCTCCACAACAAAACAATAAGCAAATAAACAAATGAGAAGACCTGTATTAATAAAGTGGAACAAACAAGTATGTTCAGCCACGAAAATAGGTACTTCCAGTTGTAGACTCTACCCTAAATTTCATAAAAGAAATACTGAGCATTATTTAATTGGAATGGTTTTTGTGTGAAATAGACCAGAAGTAGAAGGCCAAGTTAAAAGACCTCTAAAAATCTGTGATTTTTATGCTTCTATAACAAAAGCATGCTCTCTATACATACTTAGAAATCTACTTATTATATAGTAATCAGTGTGCCTAGATAATAACTAAATAGTAAAATCATGCACTTAAACCAATTATTTCCACAACAAAGAAAACCAGTACAAATGGACAGATGTACAGACAGAAGCTCCAAATGCCCTCACATCAAAACTACTTCTAAAGGCTAATGAAAGGATTAATATTTCATATCAAAAGTCTCAAAATAAAAACTGTCATTAGCGTTCAGTGATTACAAAAAGTTAATGTAATTAAAGATTAGTCTTCAAAAGAAGCACAGATGAATGAGGGCAGATAGTAATTAACTGCCTCCCCCTCACACCTCCAAGGAATTTCAGCTTGCTGTAGGAGTATGTGTGTGATGTGTGCATACAGACGCCCATGTATGTGGATGTAGATAGAGAGAGAGGGCGTCGCTTACCTCTGTGTCTCTGAACCTGTCTTCATAATCCAATCTGTCCTTCTCTACAGCCGTCAGTTTTAACTTCAAGTTCGATATCTCAGCCATCAGATCCAACTTCTGAGTTTCCAAGGACGTCCTACTCAGAAGCTCCTATTTGAATTTAAGAGATACATTCCAAAGTTGTTTTATGATAAACAGCCACATATGGATGTGTCTCACTATGACTGCAAACCTGTAACTATCAAATAGACAATGTGATGAAGAGTGCTAACCAGATACAATTTAGTTAACCTTCATTAAGCAGAACTAAACACATGTCTGCTTATTGGGGAGACATATTATCTAGATACTCACATACATAAACCTGATACATTATGATAGCACCGATGATGATGATGATGATGATATGTTTGCCATGTACCAGGCACTGTTCTGACATGTATTTGCTGGCTCATGTCTCAAAACAACCTTATGAGGTAGTAATTCATAAGAATAACTCATGAATTATCCTTTTTCAACAGATAGGAAGCTGAGGAACAGGGAGGTTAAGAATTTGCCCAAAGTTACCCAGCACAGAAATGGCAGCGCCGGGACTCGAACCCTGCTGGTCTCGTTCCAGTGTGCACTCCACCCACTGTGCTATAGTTCCTCTCAGGTGGGCACTGTGTATGTGTACAAGTTCTTCCCTCGTAAGGGTCATACATGGTTATTTCTCTTTTTTCTTAACCGTATAAATATGCTCATGGTTGGGACTTAGGAAACCATCCGAAAGCATAAAGAAGAAAATTACCTGTGATCTTATTAATATTTTATTTCAGATTCTAATTAATGAGCACTTTCCGGTGTGTGTGACTTGGGACCCTGCTACTCTAGGTTTGTACTTAAAATATGCCAGTTTAAGTGAACCACAGAATTTACTGCTCCATTGTTGCAAACACGGCACATAAATGGAGCATCTCAAACAGATGGGCAGGAAAATCCCACCTGGGGACCAGCTTTGTACATACCTGCTGCAGCATTTCCTCCGTGGCATTCAGCTTCTCCCTGTGCTCTTCAAGACAAAACTCCAAATCTCGAATCTTTTCTCCCTGGGCCTCTACCTGGTCTGTTAGCACACTCACCTGTATTTAGAGCAAAACACTACAATGGATTAGGAAGAATTGGGGTCCCTCTGCAAACTTTCCTTCTCTAAATACAACAGTTGGAATGCCGGCACCACTCATTTGGGTGGAGGAGGGGAAAAATCTGGGAATTAGAAGACAGCAGCCCTTCACACTCCTATTCACGGGGTGCTTGTTAATCGAAGGGCTCCGACTCAATATTTAAGAAAGTTAGGGCTGCCTGGGGGTGTGCAGTGCTTTGTAGGTTAAAGCCATTGCAACCATTTGTAAGAGGAAGCAGGTACACAAAATTACCTTTTTTCGTGGGTGGGGGCAGGAAGTAGTATTAGAGATTAAGACAAGAGATGGAGTTAACATTTAGAGAAGTTATCAAGGACAATTCAAGTTTGATACTTCATAAGGAATAAAGAGAATCCAGAGAGTTCGAATTCCGTGAACTATTTCACGATCACATTATCTACAAATGTGTTCAAAGCCAGGGTGTAACTCAAAGATCCATGAGAAGCCCCTGGGTTAGTCCTTCATCCCCAGTGCTTCCTGCAGATCTCTGCGTTTTTCCCCACAATCACCAGCCTGGTGAACGTACTTCGTTTGGCTCAAAATAGCAAAGTAAAAATATCCATCAAGCATTTAAGACAACATGGATGGACCTAGAGGGCACTCTGCTGAGTGAGATAAGTCAGGCAGAGAAAGCAAACACTGTATGATCGCACTTATATGTGGCATCTGTGAAAATAAAACAAACAAAACGGAAACAGACTCACAGCTACAGAGAACAGACTGATGGCTGCCATCAGTCTATATATATTCAGATTCAGAAGCACTTACTCAGTTTTATGAGACTGATAGTCAGAATTTCTGCTACATATTAAAATCAAATCAGATGGCACTGTGCCTGTCATCAGACTGGCCCTTGGAGAGCTGAGGCTGATGAAGGGCTGCTCACTCTATACTGGGCATGCACACCCTTGTTCTGCCGCAGTCCCCACCACTCCCTACTGTGCACAGACGGCCCACCGCACTTCTGTCTGTTAGCAGTCTGGCTCCTATAAGCACCTGAATTTGTCACCCCAATTTAAAATGGTCTTTGGAAGTATGTCATGAAGAAAGAACAGCATTTAAAAATCACTTGCCTGAAGAACAAGGGACTCTTTATCATTTTCTAAACGTGCTAGCCTTTCTTGATACACATCTCCGTTCGCGGGTAGGTGTCCATTTGTCTGAAAAAGGAAGTGATATGGATAAGGCTGACCTTCTTTGAGATAGAACTACTGTGGGTAAATAAAAATTGGCATCTGTTTTTAAACCAAGGAACCTGAATTGAACTTAGCACAGCTGTGACGGACTGCCATTGACAGAAAATACGAGAATACAACTGGGTTCATTTACCTCAAAATAGGTAAGATAGACACGTTAGGCATGTTTTCACCAACCAAACGAATTCTCATCGAACAGAAAACAATGACCTAGAAGGAACAGCAGCCACTGATGCTCACTGACTGTGGGTACACACCCGGGGCGCGCAAAGCTTGGGGAGTACGCGGTTGGCATGAGAGCCCTAATTTCCCCCAAAAGCTCAACGCCACTAACTCTGAGTGGAGATAGTGGGGATGAGCTGAGATGCCCTTTTGTCCCTCCCCAGTCCTCCCAAAGACCCAGATCCAGGACTGCAAATGCCTCCCTTTAAAAGGGAGACAACAGAGGCAACTTACACCGCAGGCTTCCTCCTGCTTCATCTCCAAGTCATGAAGCAAATCTCCCCTTCCTCTTTGAAGCCTTCCTCTCCCCACCACCCCCAAAGCTTAAACTCTCAGCAGGCAAGGACTCCCCCGGCAGCACCAACTTAGCCATGCTCACTGGAGGTTTATTGCCTTCCAACCTGAATTCACTAATTCTTGTGAGTTTGCTTGTTCATGTAGTAACCTTACGCCACGCTCCCGGGCAGACCATATAAACCGGAGTCACCCTGTGAGCTGCACGGCGTCCGGCCCAGCGCCTTGCTTCCACTAGCGCTCCCTCCATCTTCCCCTGCCTCCCAGCCCCTCCCCACCACTTTCCATCAGACTTGGGTGCAGTCCTGCACGGTACAAGTGCTAAAGGAGGTACAGATTGGGGAAGCCAGTGAGATTTTATTCCTCAGTCATCTTATATATGCAAGGCATTAAGAAGACACATGAATAGGCTTACTGAGAGCAGACAGCATACAAATGCCATTTTGAAATATAGTAGTATATATGATACATCCTTTGTTATCTCATTTAAATAGTTCACAACCACATAATATGTAATCTCCATATAATTTCCTGACTCCCCATTCACATACAATACAAATAAAAGCCGGCAGAGTACCAAGGTTAGATGGAGCCATCCAGACTTCAATCAAAGAAGCAAATAACAACTTCAGATTTATTTACAAATCTATTCAGATTTATTATTTGTATTAATGATGCAAATTCATTACAAACCATGTATCCTTACTGACCAGGTCACATCTGATGTGGCATCTATTATTTTTCCAGAATTAACCAGTGGTGTTACCTTACCTTTCTAATTAATGCAGTTTCCAGTATATATTCTGGGAATAACAAAAGTTACGTGTTGTAAAAAAAAAAAACCACAAAAAGGACCTTTAACAAAAAAGGAAATTTTAGGATGTTTCCTCTGAAAACTACACAACTGGATATATTTCCCAAGAGGGAGGGAGGGAGGGAGGGAAGAAAGAAAGGAAGACAGAAACCAGAAGCTAATTTAGTAAGTGTGCAATGTATATTTAGAATGGATAAAATTTTAAAGGCAGCTGCTTGACCACATACCTGCACCACCACCACAGCATAATTCTGTTCCTGCTATAAACTGAAGTGCCCAGAATTAAATTACAAGTATTATGAGGGGTCCGATGGAGCGGCCTGGACGACTTCCATCCTGGGGACTACCATGAAATGAAATTTATGTAATTTCTTGAGGACAGCTTTTTGGACAAAAGCCAGGATGCATAATGCATGTTCTCAATCTAAGCAAGTCCCAAGACGGGCCCTCCACAGCTTTAAATTCTTCATTTTGATTAAGGATATTAGCAGGCACCTGCTTTTAAATCCCTACGCAAGGAACATTTTATAAACAAGCACATTTCATTATGTAGGAAAAAAAAAGGTTTCTGCTCCGTGAGGATACAAAGCAGAAGTCATCTTTCTTCTGCCTGAAGTAAGTTAAAGCGAGATTAGAAGTGTTTCTGTAGCAAGTTCCAGAAGCGTTTCATGAAGCTATAACATATGGTACAGAAACACAAGATGCTCCAAAACCAGTTCTACAAAGGCATCCTAAAAGAATTACAAATACTAAAACTTGATTCACAAGGATAATACGTTTCTCAGCAGTGTGTTAACATTTACAAATGTTCATGATGCTGAGTATTCTAATTTTTAAGAAATAAAATTTTTTTATTGATTGATTTGAGAGAGGGGGGATAACACAGGTGCACACATGAGTGAGAAACACTGATGGCTGTTGCACTTATTCACGGATTCATTGGCTGGTTCTTGCATGTGCCCTCACCGGGACCAAACCCACAGCCTTGAAGTATTGGGATGATGCTCTAACCAACTGAGCCACTGAAAGTCACTATAGGGACATAAAGCCAAAGTTAAGAGCTACCACAGGAGTAGTTACACACTTTTAAAGCACTGTGTTGACTTATTCCAGTAGGTAAAGGTCTAATCTATTCACATCCTTATTTATATTCCTGCCAACACAAAAATGCGAGAGAGAGGTAGATTCCATTAGGCAGAGAGCCTGACACCTCCATTCTTTCTCCAGAGCCTGTGCTCTGCCTACCAGACCACTCACAACCTCCCAGAACACAGAACGCTCTCTCAACACGATGGTATTCTTTCTGCATGGACTGCATCCCTGCCCTCCCTCTCTCCCTCCTCATTCCTTAAGGGCAACCTCAGTGGGGCCTGGTGTGTGAAGTCTCCCTTGAATTACATGCTCCCTCACGTGCCCCTTACAGCATCCAGATGACCCTACACGACAGCAGGCGTCACACTAAATACACTTTTTAAAAAGTACGTGTTTAATAGCCTGGGCCCATGTTCTAAGCAGTTTACATATATTATCTCTGCTAATCCCCTAATCCTCACCACCCCATCCGGCATGCAGGTCTCACCACTGCGGCGGTCTCACTCCGAATCCGGTACTCCTAACTGCTGTGTGCACTGCAAGGTTTAGCTTTGATAGTCTAGTTTAGACGTCGACTCTGTGTAGTTAGTTTTATTACGAATATAATCTTTCATTCCATTTGTTATTTATTGCTATCTTTTAAAAATTTTATTATTTTCTTTTTTATTTTCCAATTATAGTTTATATTCAGTATTCTCTATTAGTTTCAGATGTATAGCCTAATGGTTAGAAAATCATGTACTAAAGTACACTCTTGATTTCATGATCCTAGTCTTTAAAATTCAGTATCAAGAAAGGAAAAGTAGCCCTGGCTGGTGTGGCTCAGTGGACCGAGCACCAGCCTGCACACCAAAGGGTCACCAGTTCAATTCCCAGTCAGGGGACATGCCTGGGTTGCAGGCCAGGTTCCCAGTAGGACACATGCGACAGGCAACCACACATTGAAGTTTCTCTCCCTCTCTTTCTCCCTCCCGTTCCCTCTCTCTGCAAATAAATAAATAAATAAAATTTTTAACAAAACAAACAAACCTAAAGCCCCTTTAATTAACTGTCCCCTCTAGCTACCAAAAGAAATATCTAACACAAACAGCATCTGCAGCGTGCAGACATTTACTGCCTGCTCCCCACTGCACACTGCACTAGGCGGAGACCGAGGGAAGGCCTGAGTCCTTCAACGGTGAACGCCGCAGTCACGTCTCATTGGGTCCGGCACTGCAGTCTGGCACCTCACATCCTACTGTCCAGAGTCAGGGACCTCGATACCAGCGATGGTCAAATGAGGCCACCGGGCAGAGGCCCTGTTCTCTTATGTGACAGGATGGAATCACGGCTGTGAGCCTCTCCCCTTGGGCTGTAAATAGTCATCTCGGCAACACCGCTGCCCTCAGGGCCAGAGGAGTGTCCCTCCCGAATGGCCATTGTCCCTACCTAGGTGTTACCGCACCTCTGACTCTGGCTCAGCCTTGCCAATAGCCCACTTGTCCTTCCCTCCTAAATTTCTCCTGCAGCTCCGAAGAGGAAGTAAGATGCCATAGCAATAGGGACACCTCTTCAGGAAGCCTCTATTTTTTCCAAAGATCTCATCATCTCTGCTCAAACAGAAAAACCAAAAGGGAAATAAATCTCACACACACTTCATTACACCCAAAAAGCCCAAACATGACCCTCTCTTAGAAAAGACATCAGTTTATTCAATGTCAGAAAGAGCATCAAAGGCTGAAACTCAGAATAAGCCTGACTATAATTCTGGACTTTCCAAGTCAAGATTACAGATGTGGTCGAAATCAGACTATGGTTTTTATTTCTGGGTTTTGTTTCTCTGAGTTTAAATTTTCTCAGTGATCATTTTCCAGAAATAGATGGCCTCTTCTTCACTAAACAGCCCACTGGGGCAAAAACAAGTGCTCTGGAGCAAGAAACCTCACAGCAGGAGGCCAGCCCCCAAGATCACACTCCAAAAAAGTAACCGTTTACATCTGAAAGGCCAGCCAGAGAAGTGAAGCGAATGACAAGTGCTTTCATCTGCCAGTCTCATGAGATATTTCTCATGTGAGAGCTTCCCTTGGAGAATGTGGGTATCTGTGGCCCAAGTATCAACTGCCAAGATGCAGTGGCTATCCCTGGTACACAGCTAACACAGGCACGCACAGGCCTCCTTACTGGGCATCCACGGCCAGTAGGTCTAGGGTAAGTTAGACAGATTTCTTTAGGATTTCCTAAGAGTTTCTTTTACGGACCTTGATTACAGAAGATGAGCTTGAACTCCTCCTCACCTATCTTCATGCCCACCATCCTGCCCCCCAAAGTTGCCCTGGGGAGAGGGGTACATGTTGAGACTACATTACCCTTGTCACAGGTACACCCCAAAGTCCCCTGAATTACAGAACAATAGAGAACAGAAGGTCCCTAGAAGCTAAAGCCCAGCATCTCCGGTAGTTGTGTGCCACATCCATCCACTCATCTATTTATCCATGAACATATTCAGTATTTACTGAAGGCCAGCTCTGCAACAGGATGCAGACGCAGCAATGGAATCTCTTCAACTTCAGGGAGTGTTCACATGAGAAGAAAAAATGCGGTCCCTGTTTTTCTCGCCACTTATTTTTTTCTTAACTCACTTTCCTAAATGAAGAGACATCTCCTTCTGTTGAATACAAACAAATACCAGCAGCCTGGATTTCACTGAAAGTGCCTCTCTCACTTATCACACTGCGCTGGCCTCTGTCCATTGAGAATCTGCTGGCTTGGTCCATTTGTTCTCCTGGGTCTCTGCACACTTTTCATGGGTGTTTACCAGAAGCTGAAGGGGAAACAGCTTCTACTTTAGCCAGGATGTCTCAGTGAGACACTGCGTCACTCAGACCATTGTGACCACGCACAGGATCCAATTTGAAGATGGACCTCACTTGCCAAGGCTTCAGAAAGCACTCCCCCGAGGCACACACAGGAAGGCAAGCTGGCCAGAGAACAGCGGGGATCGGAGGATGGCGGGCCTGGAACGGACTGCATGGCTGCAAGTCAGGGACTGCGGAGGGCAGCCAGCGCCCTGGAGACAGCGTGTCCCGTGTTTGAACTCTTTACGAGTATTTTCATTTTTGCGAAAACTTTTTTAAAAAGGTATACTTTGAATAAAACCCATTTTTAATAGAGGAATGAGACAGCATTATCGTGGTGATTTAACTCTCCTTATCTCATGGGCTATGATGCCTGACTTGGGGTTATTACCATCAGCAGTCTCACTCGCTCTGCCGAAAACTGTATCTTTGTCATCTCCGCCGACTTTGAGACTGCCTCATACTTACAAATGCCAAATAATCAGACACTTCTGGGATTTCATGGCCTGATCAAGGTCACAAACCTCTCAGCTTCATCTATCGGAAAAATAACATGACGGCAACTCATCAAGTTAGACCTAAAGTAAGCAAAAATCATTTGCTTGGCTCAAACAAACAAATTTTTCTATTTGCCCTCTTAGACTCGGAGTTTGCTAAAGCACTGTTAATATTAGTCTTAAACTTCTGAATCTTAAAAAAAACAGTCATTCATTTCTGGAAGGCTACAGCTATAGCCACCCTATTAAAACAAAGTCACTCTTGTAGATTTAACACCCCTCACTGTAACAGGCAACTAGTGTTAATATTTTCTTCTTTCTTATCCAGCTTCTGATCATATAAAACCATTAAATGCACAGCAGACGTTAGTACTGAAGGAATAACCTGCATCCTGCAGGAAACCAGGGCACCTCCCTGGCTCAGGCAAAATAATAATTAGAACTGCAAATGCCCAGTTGCACTAATGAGAAAATTAGTATCAGTCTTAAGTAGTGTACTCTTAAGTTGGCCATCATTAAACATGAAAGAAATCTTAATTATGCAACAGTATGATTAATAAGTTTTTCTAAAATACGGTGGACGCGCCTGAACTGGCATGGTTCAGTGGGTTGAGCGACGTCCCACAAAGCAAAAGGTCGCCAGTTCGATTCCCAGTTGGGGCACATGCGTGGGCTGTGGGCTAGGTCCCTGGTTGGGGGCCTGAGAGGCAGCCAATCCACATTCTCTTGCACATCCATGTTTCTCCCCCTCTGTCTCCCTCCCTTCCCCTCTCTCTAAAAATAAATAAGTAAAATCTTTAAAATATTGTGGATACCTCTTCACAGTCTGAAAGATGCCTGCATTCTTTTGTCAAAAAAGTAAACTATGTATGAGTAATCTATAACCTAACTCCAAGGCAAAACTCTCTGATTCTTGACGTTTACATTCCAGTGGGAGAGAAAGAAAATAAATGATGTAACATGGCAAATCCATAGCACACTAGATAGTGCTAATTGCTAAGAAAAAAATAAAGCAGGGAGATGTAGTAAAAAGAATGAACAGGTAAAATTTTAGGTAGGGATAGCCTCTCTGAGAGCACAACTTTTAAACAAATATCAGAAGACTGTGAGAAAACTAACCACACAGATATCTGGAGAAAGAGCTTTCTAGGCAGTGAGAACAGCCAGTGCAAAGGCCCTGAGGCCAGTTTGTCCAGCATCTTTGAGAGTCGGTGAGAATGTGTGAGAATCAGTGAGGAAACTAATGTGCCCACGGTGAAGTGGAGGAGGAGAAGTACAATGAGATGTGAAGTCAAAACCTAATAAGGAATGATTCCTATAGGGCTTTGCAACCCAGAGTGGCATCCAGCATTTGCTCTGAGTGAGATGTGACTATCACTGGGATGTTTCTGGAAAAGGACCGAAGGACATGATCTGATTTATATTCAGATCATCATCATCACTTTTAATCTTTTGCAGAAACACCTGAACAAAACAGATGGACCATGTGTTAGTAGAAATGCTTTTGGACACAAGATTTTGTTTTGTGCAATGCTTGCTTTTAGACACAAATTTAAAAAACGCAACCACAGGTAGCCTTAAGCTACGGATGCCACTGACAACCTCTGGATATGACCTAGGAATAGGTTCTACCAGTAATAAATTCCTCTGCCATTAGGGGATAAATGATCAGAAAAATATGGAGTAAAGAAGGGGTGAAATGGAAAACGAAACAGCCTAAGGAATATACTAGAAAATGTTTATTGTAGAGCATGAAGCAATTCTCAAAAAAAAAATCAGCAAACACGATTACTTCAATCTCTAGAGAAGAAACTTACTATGCAAATGTATAATAATAAGCTATCATGTATAACAGAAAACAAAATATTTCCAACTGTCGAGTTTGTGTAGATACACCACCATTAAAAAACGATAAAAAATAGGGAGACATGTTGGCTGAGGACATAAGAACACTCAGCACAGGGCTGGCTGGGAACACCAGTATTTGTGTCATGTCATGTAGACACATTCTAGCCACGGGTTGTAGTATTAAGGTTCCCAAAGCAAAGAGCTTCCATTTCTATCACAGATGCAAGTCTAGGTCTTAATTATTTCATACAATGTTCATTAGCTTTTATACAAACACAGTTAACTCATAAGCTTATTAATGTATATTCGTAAAAATTGAGTATCCTTTACCTACTTACAAAATCATCTCTTTCCTATCTTTCCCCTTGAATATGTGTTTGTGATCTTCTTTAGATTTTATGTGTTTGACACGGTAAAACCACGGTATTTACCATGTGTTCAGGCAAAGGCAGATCTGCCACGTCATCAGTTTTTGAGAAGGATGTCTAGAAAAAGGCCTTGTTGTTCAGTGAATACAAATGCATACAGCCCAAGGACACAACTTTACACTCGGACTGGAAGTGAAATGACTGCCACACACCACTAGATGGCACTTCATATCAAATACTGCTACAAACCTCAGTTGCTTCCTAGGAGTCTAGTTAGACACCCTACTGCCCACTTAGAATTGCCCTCAGGTCCTTTTACAGTAAATGGCCCAACTGTACTGAGAGAGCATCTCTTACATGCAAGGTTCTTTCTCTTCTGGGACTATCTGTTCAAAGCCACAGTAAGTCATTCGGTCACAATCTAAAAGCTAGTCCACTTTTATAAGAATAATCAGTGGACTTAATTAGACCTCAGAAAATGTACATTAATAGCACTTTAAAAAAAATAATCCTTAGAGTCAAAAGGGAATTTGGATCTCATAAGGGCAAACTTGTCCTGTATTTTTTTCTTGTTCCAATTGGCTATTCTATGTTCGAAATTTTAAGAATTTTCACAGCATGGGATCTGTAAAATGAAGAAATCTACCCAGTGTGGCAATTGCTGGCGGGGAAGGGAGTATAAGGAGACTAAAAGGCAATGCCAAAAATATACATATAAGGATTAAATTTCAAAAAAAATAAAAATTAGTCTACCATTTGACTCTGAAGCCATTCGATGAGCGTTTCTGCCGTCGAATCTGGGATCTGACATCTCAGGCCTTCCTTCTCATCCGTTTCCATCATCTCTAACAATCCCCGCAGGTCTTCCACCAGGTGCAGCGCTCGGAAGCTTCCCATGAACGGGGAGGTGGGAGACTGGCAATCAAAAATCCCATTGGGATACTCCAGGGCCTTAGAACCTAGGTTTAAAAAAAGTCACAGAGAAAGTAACAGGACTTATATTAGATAACACACCAAGGCTGAAGGTGGCAAGCAAGTCCAGTCACAGTGAGGAATAACCAAAACAAGAACCGGGGAAAAGATCACTCGATCAGGTAAATCTCGCCAAGGCACAGTTATCGGGCGCAAAAATAAAAACACATGACCAGTGGTGAATCTCAACGGTCAAACAGCTCACTGGCAGGCCACCAACTGCATGGTACAGTAAGAGTGTGGTGGGCTTCGGTGTAAGATGTGCCGACAGGAAGAGACACAAAGGATCAGTCCAGGTGGAGCCAGGCATTACAAAAACACAAACTTTAGGGACCATAAAGTCTTTAATTTTCCTATCAATAAAGTTGCACGTTGAGGTGGAAATTGCATAGCACAATTTCAAAGGTAAGAGGGCCAGCTCCTAGGTAACTTGCCACAATTTAATCTCTGAAGAAGTTCAACAAATTACATGTGTACATTTTTAAAAATAGTATGGCAGTTCCTTTTTTAATCTTTATTTTTCTCCACCAGAGAAAATACTTACTGATTTTTAGAAAGAGAGGGAGGGAGAGAGAGAAACATCAACCAGTTGCCTCTTGTATGCACCCTGACCAGGAATCAAACATGTGACCTTTCAGTTTACAGGATGATGCTCCAACCAACTGAGCCACACTGGCCAGGGCTACATGTGAACATTTGTATATGAATGCAGGTGCAAGTGTGTATAAACATTTCCCCCTTGAACAATAAAATGGCAATAAATACATATTACCAACAACTGACTCTAAAAAATAAAATAAACAAACAAGTAGAAGAGAAAAAGACATAGATATAGAGTAGGTTTTGAAGACTGCCAGAGTGGAAGGGGGTTTGGGAGCTGGGTAAAAAAGGTGAAAGGAATTAAGTACAAATTGGTAATAGTCATGGGGATGTAAAGTACAGCACAGGAAATATAGTCAATAATATTCTAATAAGTATGTATGGTGCCAGGTGGCTACTAGAATTATCAGGGTATCACTTTGTAAATTGTATAACGGTCTGACCACTATGCTGTACACCTGAAACTAATAATATCCATAAGATAATATTGAATGTCAACTATAATTAAAAAAAATTTTTTTGAAAGAAAAACTCCGGCCCTGACCAGGTAGCTTGGTTGGTTAGAGCATCATCCCATACACCAAAAGGATGTAGGTTTGATCCCTGGTCAGGGTACATATACAGGTCACAGGTTCAATCCCAGGTCAGGAGGTGACATATCAATGTTTCTCTCACATGGAGGTTTTTCCCCTCTGTTCCCCCTTCCCATCTCTCTAAAGATCAACAGACATGTCCTCAGTGAGAATTTAAAATATATATATATATATATATATATATATATATTCTGGAAGAAATGGAAAAGAGGGTCAAAGGTAACACCAGGGGCGACCTAAAGGTATGGAGAAAGCCAATAAATGAAAATAAGAAAGTGGAAAGGTAAGATAACAATTGTAGGAAAAAGCCAAGGCAGCGGAATAAATGGCATAATTCCGTATCGTAGAGGACGCAGATTACCTGCTATAATACCATCCATCTGCTCCAGCGCTGCAGCCAGCATGTCACTGGCATCACTCATCATTTTGTTATTTGTCAAGGACAAATTCCAACCTAGATCTGAAAAAATAATGATGTTATTGCTGCATCCTTTAAATGACACATGCTTCCTGGCAGGTTTGATAATTCAACTTCAGATTACGACTCCACCTAGCAGGCAAATATGGAGAACTACTGAAGTAGGAGAGCTGAATTAACTGAATCATTTTACAAGCTGTAGCCAATCGTCACTCACTGCACAGCAAGACCGCATGCTGTACCCGTGTCAGTTAATACAACAAGCAAGATTCAGTTCTTGCGGTTGGGGTGTTTAAAATCCAGGAGCATGCTTCCCATGCTGCACTCTGCGGAGCTCCAGGCCTCCAGGAAGAGCATCAGGGAGGGCTGTGGAACCCTGCACAGGGCCCCGAGGAGCGCTGGGTACAGGGACCTTTCCGCCTGCACCAGCCCCACCCAGTATCTACTCTCTCAACTTAGCCTTTTCTCTGTACGAGGATTACCATAAGACTTGTCTAAGAGAACAGTTATCACTGTGTGTGTATATATACATATATATGAGGTGTCCGGAAAAAGTCCAGTCACTGTTAATATAATGAGAATGGTTTGCGGTACATCAATGTAACCTGGCAGCCAAGGACAGTGGACTGGAATGTGCACGTGCGTGAACAATGATAACTTCACTGTACTAGTCAGTGGGGGTGGTAGACGCATTGACTGAGCATGTGCACTGCGTGGCCAGCAGCATTCAAAATGACTGAGTACAATGATGAATCTACATCATTTTTTGCATTAAGCTTGAACAACCTTCTGTGGAAATTATTTGGATGATTCAGAAGGCCAAAGCTATGGGCAACTGGTGATTGGCAGCTTCACCACGACAAAACACACACTGATGTATCACAACTTGTGCAGAGTTTGTTTGTGGAATCATCAGGTCACCCAGGTAACTTAGCCCCACTACAGCCCAGATTTGATACCAGGTGATTTCTGGCTTTTCCCAGAACTAAAATTACCTTTGAAAGGAAAGAGATTTCAGACTGTTGAAGAGATTCAGGAAAATACAAGGGGGCAGCTGATGGTGATTGGGAGAATTGTATGAGGTCCCAAGGTGCCTACTTTGAAGGGGACTGAGGTGTCACTGTCCTATGTACAATGTTTCTTGTTTCTTGTATCTTCCTCAATAAATGTCTCTATTTTTCATATTACATGGCTGGATACATTCTGGTATACTAAACACACAGAAATCTGCTGCTATTTTTAATGTAATAATAGCTACCATGTACTGAGTGCCTATAGTGTTCCCCACACATTTAGTGAAATTATCCATAATCCTTAATTATGATGACAGCCCCATAAAATGGGTAAATTCATCTCCATTTTATAAATGATATCAAAGATGTTTGTTGATTTTTTTTGCAAGGAAACATGGCAAGTAAATATACCAACATCTGATAGCTTTACGCTGAAATTGTCATAATCTACTCACTCTTTTACCCACTGAAAAAAATACATTGAATTTACCCTACCAAGAAATTTGGTCATAGAAGGAAAAAGTCAAATTACGTGGTTTTCAATATAATTCATGCATTTCCCATACTAGACCACACACCCAGGTACATTCTCCCAAGAGGCCTTTGTAAGGCCCCTGCTGCTTTGCAGACCCTGCGGTGCCACGAATGCCTGGGAAATACAGGGCCTGCTGCCGGACAGAAACCTTTGCCCTTTGTTTCCAAGCAGCCAGATCTCACTTACCACTTTGTTTTTACAAACATGTTTACAGTTCCGATAAACAGCATCTTGGACCAGTTCTTTATGTACATTGACTTTAATTATATACCATTTAATCACTGTGAAATATTACTTTGAGTTTACAGTTCTTACAGATTTCATCTAGGAACTTCCCAGAACCTGACTCACTTCTGACGGTACAAAATACCACTCCCATATCATGTGGAGATACTGCAGCACAAAAATACCCGAGGCGTGCATTGACAGTTACCCAGAAATCAGGGGGTTCACGAGCCAGGCTATGAACCTAGGTAGTTCTTAATACTTTGCTTGCACATTGAGCTAGTCCAGAGAAGTAGGGCATAAATTTAATAATCACACTCCAGGCTAGAAAACTTAAAATGTGAAAATTGAGAACATAAAGGATTAAGCCGAACAGCATACAGCCCTTCACTTTCATATAATTAAGTAGCTTGCATTCCCTTTCATTTTAAAAGCTGCACTTCAAAGAGCTCTAGATACAGTGAGGGACACACATCAGGCCCAGCTATGAACATGAGAAATGCTAATAAAACAAAGTAACGCTTACGTTGAAAAAACTCTCAGTGCCTCCCTACGCCAGAGGAACAAACGCTCCTCTCTGTTAGTGACTATGTTTTGTGTAGAGCATGGACACTTCCAGGTATGACAGGCTGTCACCTACATCTTCTCTGTTCTGTTCAGAGCCTTTCAAATGTGACGGCATGGAGGTGCGAGAATCCAGGCCCTGCTTTCAAAGTAATGAAGAACTGATTTTTTTTAAAAATTCCCCATTCTTCAGAGACCATTCTTTTGTTTAATGTCATAAAACTATGATGAGTGTTTCACTGTTACAAAAGCTTATAAATGCCTACTCTTGAACTCTCTACTTATCACATAACACCCTGCATGTAACACTAAGGAGAGGAGATACAGTAAAAACAATAAATATGTATCTACCATGGAAAAGGCGGTAGGTGCTAAGGGCTGAAAATGGAGCAGGATACGGGGGTCCAGAGTTTGGAGGGGTTTGCAAATTAAATAGGGTGGTCGTGGAGAAGGACGGATTCAAAGGTCAAAATTTCTTTAATAAATTGAAAGTAGTTAAGCATAGGTGGTCAAGTTCTGTGATATTCCAAATATAGAAATCAATAGAAAATGAGGGGTGATAGCATTAACAGACCTGTGACACTTTTAACCAACAAAAACACAAAGAGATGTTTAATATATCAAGGAATATAAGACAATGTGATACCCTCTTATATCTTGTCAGTTGGCAAAAAAAAGCTAACACTATCAAGCATGGGAGAGGATGTGGATTCATAGAATCTCTTCGTGAATGGTGGTGGGAAGGTAAAGGGGGCTAAAATTAAACATTCACATTTATTTTCAATCTAATGATATTTACTCCAAGGTATACACCATGAGCAATACACAAATATTCATAGGAGGACTCTGTATGAGGACAAAAATGTAGAAATAGCCCAAATGTCCAGCAACATGAGAAGAGATGAATAAACTGGCATACTCGCACAATGGAACTACATTCAATTGTCAAAACTAAAGCAACATATGTATAGTATGGACAAACCTATGCAATATAATAGCAAATAAAAAAGTCTCTGATAAATTCAGCAAGACTTTTATAAAGTTATAAGTAATTAAATATATGTATGAAATACATATAGACTCAATATAAGTACACGCAAAGAAGAAAGGGAATGATAAGATGAAATTCAAGATGACGGCCACCTCAAGCCAGGGACATAAGGGAACAGACTGAAGACAAGACACATAGAGACATGCAGCTACTGTCAAGTTTTTGAGTTAGGTAATAGATTCACAAGTAGTTATTATAGTATTAAAATAGACAAAATGGTAATTCTACTTCTGATACTGGTGGAATAGATTTTAATGAACAAACTGTCCCACAAATAGCAATACAAAACACTGGGTAAAATACAAAAATGATTTTGAAAAAATTAGAGTCACCGAAAGCAGGCAGAAACTGGAGGCAATTTGGCTCTTGGGATTCCTTTGACACATCCTTCCACCTGTGGGCACTTCTCAGACCATGCAGCGCAGAGCAGAGTGGCCAGGACTCGTGAAGAAAGTCTTAACCTTCCTGGTTCAAAGGATGGAAGAGGGTAACACCCTTACACCACATACAAAATTGTGTAATACTAATGCATGGTGCAGTGTGCTAAGAGCACACAGGGTCCACCAGAGTAAGGCTTGCCTGAGTGTGGTTGGTCGGGTGTGTGAATGACTTGCACAAGATGGACAGCAACCTGATCATTGCACCTAAAATGTCATAGAGTGTGCTTGAGTGTGATATTGTTATGTTACAGAATTACACACTTATGATTATGTCATAAAAGATTTCATAATAAAAGAGGGATGTTATTTGTGCCAGGCTCTGTGTAATGTAAACCATAAAAACTATGAAATAAAGGAATATAAGTAAAAAGCCAATTAGGCTGATAAAAGAGAGTACTAATAAAATCCTCATCTGATTCAACAGAAGGTGATAAAGGTGGAACCATGGACAGATGGGAGAAAAAGAAGTCAAATGGCAAGATGGTAGATTTCATTTCAACCATATATCCATACAAGGGAAACTTTTTCAGCCAAAATTAGTGAACCATAATGTAAACTATGGACTTTGGGTTGACAATGATGTGGCGGTGGTGGTGTGTTGACTGTAGGCATCCGGTACCACACTGGTACGGGCTGTGTGGGATGATGGGCAGGCTGTCGTTAAGAGGAAGGGCCATGCGGGACCTCTGCACTTGCCATTCATTTGCTGTGAACCTAAAATTGCTCTGAAAAGGTGCGGTGGCAGAGTACTGCTACACCAACATGGGTAAAACTGGAAAATATTTAGTGAAAGAAGCCAGTTACAAAATACTATATTACAAGGGGGGACCCCCCCAAAAACCCTGGAATTTATTTATAAAAAATTGTGTATTTATCCTTACATGTTTAAACTTCCGTTACCTTCAAAGTTCTCTCCACCTGATGCAATACACCCATCAAGGTTTTACCACTGCTCTAACCAGTTTTTAAACCTGTCGATTTTGAAGCCTTTCGGTGCTTCCGCTGTTTTTTGCTTTACCTTTTCCATATCAGCAAAACATTTCCCTTTGAGGACTTTTTTCATCCAGGGAAACAAAAGAAAAAGTCACTCAGGGCAAGACCGGGTGCACAGGAAGGGTGCGGCATGGGGGTCATGTCATTTTTTTGGTCAAAAACTGAACACTCAGCATAGTGTGGGCAGGTGTGCTTGTAAATCACTCGTCGTGAAATGAGTAAATGCACTGAAAGAGTCTTAAAAAAAAATTCACTGAAGCCAAACACAGCCTCTGACAATACTACCAGCTGCTACAAACAGGTTCCCCCTACAAGGGGAAGCCTCTACTACAAGGTGCCCGCCCTCAGAAGATAATTCTGGTTTTGGGGGGCCTCCCTCATATATGATTCCATTTCTATAAAATACCCAGAACAAGGGACCCTACAGAGACAGAAAACAAATTACTGGTTTCCCAGAGCTGGTGTTGGGGAGAGTGTTGGGGGAAATCAATGGGTAATAGCTGAAGTACACAGGATTTCTCTTTAGGATGGTGAAAACATTCTAAAATTGACAGTGGTGTTAGATGTACGTATCTGTGAATACACTAAAAACCACTGAATTGCACACTTTATTATTTTTTAAAGATTTTATTCATTTATTTTTTTTTTAGAGAGAGGGAAAGGGAAGGAGAAAGAGAGGGAGAGAAACATCAGTGTGTGGTTGCCTCTCACGCACCCCGCAGTGGGGACCTGGCCCACAACCCAGGCCCATGCACCAACTGGGAATCAAACTGGCAACCCTTTGGTTCACAGGCCACTGAGCTACACCAGCCAGGGCTGGACTGTACACTTTAAGTGGGTGAACTGTATAGTATATGAAATATATCTCAGTAAACCTGTTATAAAAAATCACATAAATAATTACTTTAAATGTAAATGGAGTAAACACTACTAAAAATCAGACTGGGATTAAAAAAGACAACTATATGCTGTTAATATAGAAATATACAGTGAAAGAATAAAAAATGAGATACTATGCATATAGTAAGCCTAGGAAAGCAGAATTGGCTATATTAACATAAGAAAAATGGCTCCTAATCAAGAAGTATTACTGGATATTTTATAATGTAAGTCAATTTACCAGGAAGTCATAAAAATACAACTTTTTTTTGCACCTAATGGAGAGCTTCCAAATACTTGAGACAAAAAAAAAAGCTGCACACAATTAAGGGAGAATTATGCAAATTAAGTCAACTTATATTTAATATAATTGTTGATATTAGATTTAAGTCTACTCTTCTGCTATTTTCCTTTTGTTTGTCTCCTCTGTCATTTGTTCTTCCTTTTCAACCTTTTGCAATGGCAGACAAGGTAGGAAAAAATCCAACAATAACATAGAAGATTTGAACAACACCATCAACCATCTTGACCTAACTCAATTTATAGAACAAAACACTCAAATACAGACTGTTCATTATTTTCAAGTCTACACGTTATATTCACCATGGCAGGCCATGCGTGCAAGGTCACAAAATAAGTCTCAATAAATTCCAAACAGGCTTTAAAGGACCACACAGAAGAGTAAAAACACAGACCTAAAGTGGTGAAGTACTAATACTAAGAATAGAATTTTCGTATATATTAAAATTCTAACTTGCCAATCGTTTGAGATATTGTAGAGGCTGCCTAACTGAGCAAGCATCTGTGTTGATAAAGCTATGCCCAATTGTCATGGCTGGGTCAAAGTACTTCCAAAAATAGAAAAGCTAAAATAAAAAGGCTTCAGAAAATCCCATGCTCTCAAAAAGATTTTTCTATATCCCCAAAAACATTTCTGAGAGGAGGATTCCCCTGGGCGTTCTCACATACTTAATGTGATGGAATGTTACTCCAATACAATGAACCCTTACTCCACAACAAAAAAGAAGGAACTGCTGATACACCCAATGTCATGTGGAAAAAAAACAGACAGACATAAATGACTACGTATTGTATGATGCCTTTTACATGACACTCAAGAACAGGCAATCTCCGGTGATATAGAGTAGAATCACAGCTGTAAAAAGTAGCAAATGATTAAAGCAGATACTGGGGAACTTCGGGATACTGGTGCAGCATGTCGACTGAGGTGTTGGTTACACGAGTTGATAAATTTGTCAAAGCCCACACACTATACATTTGAGATGTGTGTGTTTCACTGTATGTAAATTTCATCTCAAATTTTAAAAAGTAGGAATGCAGATGATTGTTAGAAATTAAAAATTACATTTTAAAAAATGAACTAAATAAGTGCATCAATTGCTATAAGGAGGAAGTTAATATAATGGACTTACAGTGATAACACATCAAAAACCAAGGATAATGAATAATCCAATTGCAGATCTGAGGTCCAAAATAAAAGACCCAGAACATCCAGGTATCTTTGTTGTAATTCTTTTCTTACCCAGAAATCTGCTGATTATAATTTGATCTTTTGGGTGGACAAAACCATTTAGAAAATTAAAACTTTAACATCCAATGATAATAGCAAATTGATTTCTGGATTCTAAATAACTAATATATACTTCTTTGAATGACTTCCTGAAGGAAAAGGAGCCAGGAAATACAACTACCACAACAAACGAATTGGGTTTGGATTTAAGGTCATAGTTCAAACCGCAGACACCCCTTACTTGCCCTGTGATGTAAACAGAGAAGACAAACTCTCTTTGCAGGAGTCCTAGATCTAGTGATTTCTTATTCCAATGGTTTAATAAAAATAAGTTTGGAAAAGTGTTAGAAAAGCAATCTCCTGGGAATAATACTTATATATCAGAGTACAGAACAAAAAATTCCCAACAGAAGCAAGTTTTGGGTATATTTCAAGCTTGGTCAGAACCCATCTAGAGCAGATTTGAATGGGGTAAAATATAAGGGAAAGTTCCAGCAATGGGTGTGGTGGCTAAAGGTTTGGCCAAAAACCACACTTTTTTGCAAGGCTGCTGACTGACTGATGTTTTAGGTCAGGCTAGCTGCCCAGTCTCTCTGTGAAGAAAGAAAGAAAGGCTCTAAGAGAATCACAACACTTGGTGAGAACAACATTTGTCCTACCTTCCTCAGCTTTCCTTAGGTAAAATGTTGAGGTTTAGAAGACAACTTCTAACTTTGTGCCAGAGACAGATACAGTTCACTGAGATGAAGAGACAAAAGAAGAAATCCTTCATGGAAAGAGCGAATGTTTACGTACATTCCACTAGGCTGGTGAAGTGCCATATTATTATGCGGTCGTTATAAAAACAATATATTGTATTTCCATATAAATTACCTACAGATTTCTCACCAATTTTTCTCCAAAAATGCTCACTTGAGGTGTTAATCAATTACACAATGATTTCCTATGTATGCAGCAATACAATCTCGGGAAAGATAAAATATCTTAAAAATGGAGACCTACAGGGAGGAGGGAGGACTGTCAGTGGTCACCGAGCTGCGTGCGGTTCCTGGACCAGCAGCATCACCTGGGAGTCAGTCCGAATGGAAGTCCTTGGGCCCCGCCAACTTGGGTTTTTACAAGCTCTCCCCAGCATTCTCACCCACACTCCATCACAGCACTGAAGAGGCCGTGGTCTTCCCTCTTGTGACAACCAGCCGCACCCAGATGAGGCTGGAACTGGCTACCAAGGTAAACAAGGGCAGAGCTCCTCTCCACCGTCCCGCTTCTCCCTTTTGATCCAGAAATAACAGCTCTGAAGAAGCAATTATGTTTTAGCCTGAAAAACCTCTCCCTTTAAACTTCAACTGCTAAGTCTTCACATCTGGAACATGTCATGACTCTTAAGCAACCCTCCTTGGTCTGTGGTCCTCTGCAGTGTATCCATCATCACACACCTGTCCTCCCCACTGTGTTAGTCCAGATCCTGTCCACCTCTGATCTGCTCTGCCATCCCGAGAAAACTAACTCAGAATCATGTGAAGAAGAAAACACAGTAAGAAGTGGGGGTCCAGGGGCAGGGCAAGTATGGAAAACAGAAAAGGTTGGGGGTGTTAGCAGAAGGGTGGCATCTAATATTAGAAAACATTAAAGATGTTTGTCAAAGTGTAAAATAAGCAAAATATTGATGATATGACTGGAAATTTGAACACTGTATTTGACGATATTAAGGAATTATTTTAATCTTTCAGTTATAATAAACAGTTTTTGGTAAGATCTCTTATATTGTAGAGATGATTAGAAAAATATTCATAAACAAAATAATACGGTATCTGGAATTTGCTTTAAAATAACAAAGGACAAAGGAATAGGGAAAAGATATAGATAAAACATCATTTGATAATTGTTGAAGTTGAGTGATAAGTACATGGAGTAACATCATATTATTCCATCTACATTTTCATAGAGTTGAGATTTTACATAATAAAATATTTTATTTTTTAATTCATATCTTTGACCATAGGATTTTCAAACTCCTGGACCATGATATATTGTCTTAAATATCTTATTTTTTCTATCATAACTTCAAGCACACCAAGGGCTCACCAAATATTTACAAACCAAATAAGAAAATACTTATTCTAACCACCTGCATAAACACAAACACTGAGAAAATGGAGCAGCCTCTCACAGAGGACTGTAAGGCAGAGCATAAAACAGGGAGTCTAAATGACTGCGTATTAGTGAACATCACTTCTCTTGCTCACTAAAATAAAGAGCACCAAAAAATGATGGGGCAAAGTTGGTAAGGATTTAAATAGATGAAGCAGTGAGGGAAAACAGAACAAGATAAACGACATGAGCTTTTCATCTCTATGCTATTCGTATTTAGGAATGATAACCAGAAAGGAGTTGATAAAAAGGTTTATACAGTAAGCCAAGATCCTTTGCTCCTTAAATAAAAGGCTGTGGCTGCTATTTGAAAAACTGGTGCATATCAGCTATCAGTATATTTGAAGATCTTGCGATACATCAGGAGTGGCCCATTTCTCCCTATCTACTACTATTGCTACTTTGCACGAAGAAGATTTGACTTTGCCCAAGGTAACTCAGGAAGGAAGATTTGAGTCTGAAACCCACGTGGTTCCTGTGTGCTTCTCACCAATTTGGTAGGGAGGTGTCACACAGCTCATTTCGCCCTGACCAGGCTCACCGACCTCCGTGAGGGGTTTCCTTTGACAGGATTTGTCTCCTTGACCAAGCTGTGAGCTCCTTGAACACAGAGACTGTTCCTGATCTGTGCACGTGGTGGACGTAAAGGCCTGTGCTGCGGTGCTGCGCCCCAGGGGCTCCTCAAACACCCACACTTTTGTGACATAACTATTCTGGCCCCTGTTTTGGCTTCATTGTGTGACCTTCCTCTCAACTGCAGAAGCTAGAAACCTATCACCCCACCTTAACTTCTAACATAAATCTGATCATTGCCATCGCCCTTTCTGTCTGCATCTTACAAGAGGAATTTTCATACTCTCCAAGATGTAGGTGAACCCAATTCACTGGGCTACATTTGAATGACGTTATCCCTAACGGTCTGCAAATTTAGTTCCCAATACAATGGAGGAGTACCAGGGGTCATCAGCACATTATAACTTCTAATTTTTCAACTCGCTCTAACCCTAAGCCCCACCCATCTCTTCTTTGTAGCTCTTAAAAAATCTGTAGACTCACATGGCTCCTAGCATCCTCCCCAAGCCTACCAGCCTGGCCTTAGCCGTCTAAGAAAGAGGTTAGCAGTTCTGGGATGTGGGCCCCAGACCTGTACCCTATGGAAGGCAGGGCTGTGGAACAGCTACCTAGATAAGGCTCCAAAAAGGAGAGAAAGGACAGCAAGTTGCCCATATACAAGCACCCTCTAAAGGAGTGTTTTATAATTTGTGGGTCATGACCCATAAGGTTAGAAGGAATTGAAATAAATTTAGTGGATGGCAATCAACATTTATCTAATAAAATAGAGAATATCAGAGTGTCTAACAAAAATAAAAGTTAAGTACTATTTTGTGAAACGTTTTTTGTTTTTTTTTTTAATTGTTGTTCTTGTACAGTTATCTATCTTTTACTCCTGTCCCAGCCCACCACCCTATTTTGTGAAACTTTTGATTCAGTTACATACACACATCTGCATGCAGTAAATGTCGAAGGCCTGCCATGCGCCAGGTATCGGAGACAGAACAGTGGAAATGACAAGCAAAAGCAGGAAACCACTGCTGCCTTTAGGAAGCTAACACTCAGCGGTCTCAGAGTGTGTGTGTTTACGTCGGCATGGATACGTGTGCACTGCATCATAACACACAGTAAAGTACATCCAATGCTGGGTCAGAAACATTTGAGAAAGGCTGCTCTAAAGTCGTGGTACTGAAACTGTGATCTGTGAACCCGTGTTGGTTACTGGTCTACTCTAAGTACAGAAACTGAGAATAAGTATTTAGAAAATTTTATGGCAATCTGACCTTCCCGTGAGATCCCATTATATGACCATTTTCTATCCCAACCAATTTTTTAAAATTGAATTTTACAGAAAGAATGGATTGAAAAAGCAAAACTGGCCCTTCCTTCACCAGAGGTGGCTGCAGATGCACGACCCTGGAGGACAGACACACTGCGTGTGCGCCGTAGGGGTCAGTGAGTGCACAAGCACTTTGATTGGCAACTGCAGCCACGGACCACGGACAGAGAGAGAGAAGGGGCAACACAGGGAGGGAGAGAACCCCAGGACCGGAGAACATGTGTCAGATTTGTTCTCTCTCCGTACATGCCAAATGATACAAAAATAATTAAATACCAAAGAGAAGACTGTTGGCATTGACACTGATGACATACGGTTAGATTCAGAAGTGGAAACAAGAAACATTTCTGGTTGTATAAAATTAACAACGGCAGTTGTATACTCTAACTACTTGTATGTCTAATGATACAATGCACCACAGCAGCAAAACAGTATAATTTCTGATCCATTTTGTTTCAATTACAGCCATGGCAGCTCCATATTTTGTACTAAATTTTCAGCTTGTCTTGCATACAACATGGCCCAAAACATATGATGTTTAAAAATGGAAGAACCTTGCTGGCATACCAAATGGATTGAGAAGTGTGATAAAAACTGTGGACTAGGGAAGAATTTAGTGGAGAAATAAGACTTGGTAATAAGTCTTAAAACTACACTGCTTGTCGAGTGGGTAATTTCTGTTGGTTTCTCTTTTAACTAAGTGTTAGTGACACTCTTGGCTGTGTCTAGAAGTGGAATGTCAACATATTTTTCTTTTACAGCATACATGCTTCTGGCCATAATCAGCAGCACAGATCTGTTTTCAGCTGTTGGGAGGAAAAAAAAAATTAAACCACAGCCCTGAAATTATCTAGTTGAAAGCACAAAATATATTCTTAATATTGCTATTTACTATTAAAATATTAAAAGATGTACAGACATTCTATACAATTAATGAGTACTGACCCAAGTAATAATGGGTAATATAATGCTTTTCGAGTCATTTATATTTCAGTTTTAAATGACTGCGGATATGCTTAAGGGAGGGGTAGTGAGAGCCAGGAAAGCAAGGCCAAAAATTATTTCCCAACCCAGGCGGAGGCAAACAACAGCCCATAAGCCAAATCTGGCTCTCTGCCTGTTTTTGTAAATAAAGTTTCATTAGAAGAGAGCCCCACACTCACTCGCTATGTGTCATCAGCGGCTGCTTTCAGGCTACAATAGCAGATTTGAGTAGCTGCAACCCTCAAAGCCCAAAGTGTTTCCTATCTGGCCCTTCGCAGGAAAAGTTTACCGACCCCTGCCCCAACCTTCCCATGGCCTCCTGAAGTACACAGGCCCCTCTCCTATTCACTCCTCCACCTACCGGTTAAATAAGGCTTCTTGAGTATCTATTATATACCAGAGTCTATTCTAAGTGATGAGGATATAACAATAAAGAAAAAAGAAAGAAAATGTTGTTTCCAGGTAGAAACAACAGCCAGTACGGAGGCCTGGGGGAGGCGGAGCTTCATGCATTTATTTGGGAGAAGGGGAGAATTCACGGAGTGAAATGCACAGGTCTTAACTGCACAGTTTGATGAGTTCTGATGAGTGCACACACCTGTGTAGCACATCATCAACATTCTTATCACCTTGTGTATATTTTGATGGAAAAGCTAACAGAATCTGATACATTGTTTGGGAAAAAGCAATGACTCCAGGGCTGTCGGCCTACTCCATAGAAAAATGGAGTGGCCATTTACTAAGGCAACTGACTGCTCACTCCCAGACTGAGGCATAACAAGTACTTCCCATCCACCAAAGCAAGGAAGCAAGAAGAACTATAGGCATATCATTCATAGGGAGTCATCACCTGCCATCTTTTACAGTAAAGCATAATGAAACACCTGGGTCATGTAGGTGAAAGCTGTATGTCACGGCAGAATAGCCAAGCAAAGCTCATGACCATGGACAGCATTAAGCACTCCTAGTGCAGTCTTCATTAAAAAAGAACAACAACAACAACAAAAAAAAAACTCTATTACCAGTACATTTGATGTATGAATTCATTGAATCTTGCCAGCATACCAAGGTACCACGTGCAACCATTCTTATAGCATCTGCTAGATACTGTATGTGGCTAGGGAAAAGGTGTGTCTCTGGAAGGCGGGCTCACTTAACTTGGGTCCATGAGGTGTTGTCTCTATCCGACTGGGCTTTTAAAGAATGAAGGTCCCACTTTTAATAATTTCCACGCCAAGCTTGGCTCAGGACATGGTTGCTCAGTAAGGGTCGGATGAGTAAAAGAATAAGCACCAACAAAATTATTCATTAATCACCACCAAACATGCAATGCAGCACTGCCTATGAAACAAAGGTACATTTAATGGGCTCTTTTAGGTCTTAGATAATCAACCTTGATTTCGTTTTCACTTTAATGAAAGTCCTGATATCCTACAGCATTTAGGAGGGGGAATGAGGGAGGCAGATGAAGAGCAGAGTGTAGATACATTGAGTTGTTTGGACACCATCTGAAAGCTTGCTGTTGCTATAGCTCCACGTCGGACGACAAGGGCAGGGCTACCCAATGACCGATATAACCAGGGTTTCCCAGATTTTATTATATCTGGTAGGACCAGTGCTTCAGAATAATACGGATAAATTTATTCATAAATATACTTGATATTTCTCATTCACCCACCACGTGACAAAAATTGCCCCAGACACTGAGGATTTTCCATTCCAGTGAGCACCCCCCAATTTCTGCATTTGTTTTTCCCATAGAGTCCATCTCGAGGGCCTGACTAAGTGAGTCTACCTGCCAGAGACCCAACTTTTTCCTAGGCAAGTACAGCATCTGTCTTATTTTCAAGGGGCAACCTCAAAGCTGGATATTCTAAGGGACTGAGGTACACATTCCACTTAACATGGTCCTTGCTTGAGCTTAAAAACAGGTAAGGGAATAACATACTTGCTTTTTACATTTTTGCTGTTTACACCATACGGGTATGTATTGAATGTCTGTGAATTATCTTAATCTCAGGATGCCTCAAGTCCTGCCTTCTGTTAAAAAGTAACACAGTATTTAAAATATATTTTTCCTTATGAAACTCCTTGCTATGTCTTGATTTAGCTGTACCAGATACTGCTACAGAAAGCGGGGTTGGCTCCCCTTCAAGTGCCTGACATCTAATCTCAACTGGGCACTTAATGTTACTCAACAATCCTTTTATTCATCCTTACCTCCCTCCCTATCACATTCCTCAGATTGGCCTTCTCTAAAAACTCCCATAAAACCCTCCTGGAACCTGTTCCTACTCCTGCGGACCCTTCATCTCGGAGGGTTAGTTCAGAGCCTACCACACAGAGAAGCCTGGGGAACTTGCCCCTACCTAAAATGTCCATGCATACTCACTTGCCTGTTCCTAGCTCACAGCCTTCTGTCGAGGGAAAATGCCCCACCCTTGTTCTTGATCTCATCCCAACCTTTTAAACAATTACCCGCTCATGCTTCCATTCCTCAGTTTCCTTTTGTTCAACCAATAAAATGTTGAAAATCTTCTGCACCTAAAATTCCCAGTCAACGCCCCCTCCCCCAAAACTCCCAAATCCTTCTCTCCATCTTTCATAAGTTACAGATCGAGGTTGGACTCTTCACAATTCCACCCTTGAAACAAGTGGTCTCCGTGTACTGTTTCACCTGAGCCCTACTGCAATTTGGAATTTCCCATCACCAAAACTGTCATTGAAGGTCATCGACGCTTGAAGAGGTCACATGGCTGCAAGGTGGCAGAGAAGGGGTTCAAACAAAACATAATTATAATAACACCTTAACTGTTCAGCGATAGGTTTTTCGGAATGGACTTGTGGAATTGAATTCATGACACTTTGGAAAATATTATTTAAAAAATAGATTGAAACAATTCCTCTAAGCAACAACAAAAATAAAAACAAGTAGAACTACATAAAAAGAAAAAAGCTTTTGTAAAGCCAAGGAAACCCTCAACAAAATGAAAAGGCAACCAATGGAATGGAAGAAAACATATGCAAATAATAATAAAGGGTTAGTATTCAAAATATATAAAGAACTCACACAACAGAACATAAACAATTTGATTTTAAAGTGGACAGAGGACCTGAATAGGCATTTTTCCAGAGAAGACATTTGGATGGCCAACACCTACACGAAAATATGCTCAACATCACTAATCATCAGGGAAAGCAAATCAAAACCACAAAGAGCTATCATCTTGCACCTATAAAACTGACATCATAAAGACCAGAAATAATGTGTTGGTGAAGATGTAGAGAAAAGGGAACCCATGTGCACTGTTGGTGGGGATGTAAATCATGCGGCCCCTATGGAAAACAGAATGGACGTTTCTCAAAAAATGAAAAACAGAACTACCATATGATCTAGCTATTCTATTTCTGGATATTTATCTGAAAAAACAAACAAAAAAAACCCAAACACTAACTCAGAAAGATATATGCACCTATATGTTCATTGCAGCACTATTTATAATAGCTAATAAATGAAAACAATCTGCAATGGAATATTTTTCAGCCATAAAAAGAATGAAGTTTTGCCATTTGTAACAATATTGTTAGACCCTGAGGGCACTATGCTAAGTGAAATAAAATAGAGAAAGACAAATCTTATATGATCTCACTAATATGTGGAATCTAAAGAAAAAAAAAAAAAGAAAAAAAAAAGCTCATAGATACAGAGAATAGACTGGTGGTTGCCAGAGGTGGGGGTGTGGGGGAGGCAGGGGAAGGTGATGGTGAAGCTGGTCAAAGGCACATACAAACTCCCAGGTATAAAGTAGATTAAGTCCAGGGATGTACTGTACGTCATGGTGACTGCAGTTAAGGATACCGTGTTGCAGATCTGAAAGTTGTTAATGGAGTAAAACTTGAAAGCTCTCATCACCCATGAAAAATATTTTTTGTAACTCTGTGTGGTAATGGATGTTAACTTCACTTATTATGGTGATCATTCACAATATATACAAATACTGAATCATTATGTTGTACGTTTGAAACTAATAAGATGGCGTACATCAATTATGCTTCAATAAAAAAGGCTTAAAATAAAATGAACAAATGGTTATGAAAACAAAAATGGAGAGACAGGCACTGATTGGAATATAACAAAAATCCCATAGAATATCAGTGCAGTGCAACTAGGCTGAGGAGGAGGAAAAGCTGGTGGTGCAATAATACTCGATTTCATGAAACGGAAGAATCCCACTCTTGCAAAGGTGACGGGAATCATATGCCCTGCCTCAACTTCTGCCCTACTGGTCAGAGCACAGGGCTGCAACGTTTTCTTTGTAATTCATTAATTTATTTATTTAAGAACTATAGCTGTCATACAGTATCATATTAGTTTCAGGTGCACAACAGAGAGATTTGACACTTATATACCTTATAAAGTGATCTCCATGATAAGTCTAGAAACTGTCACTGCACGAAGTTGTACTATGGTATTATTGACTACATTGCTATACATTACAACTCCGAGATTTGTTTTATACCTGCAATCTCTTCAATGTAAGGCAGCAGCTCTTTGAATTTGCAGAGTTCAGAAAATGGTTTGAGAAAATGTGCTAAGTGCTTTGCATACGCCTCATCTATTTTAAGGACTCAATAATGCAACTACAATGTCTGCCCCTGCCAATACCCACTGAGACACTGTGGACGCCTTTCCTGCTCACCTCCTCTCTGTGAAGCCCAGAGCTTAGCGCCACCCTTCACTGGTTCCATAAATACTTTCTCATGGCAAACCAAAAAGAAGAAAATCCTCTCCTACCCTACAAATTATGCTAGAAATCAATGAAGATACGGGTATAAAAAGGAAAGGAAGAAAAACAAAAGGGAGAGGGAGAGAAACAGATAAGAAACAGGAATAAGAAAAGCAAATAACATTTATTAAGCGCTCACCCAAATGTGCAAGCTGGAGCATTAGTGATGCAGGACTCTGACAGGAAGGGGGCGGGGGG